>JABCPU010000953.1:0-20405 GCA_016800925.1 Suillus spraguei | reverse complement strand
ATGAACTGGGTGGCGTCACCAGCGACAGTGAAAAGACACAGACGGTCTGCTGGGAAGTTCTACAATGTCCAGAAGAGGACAAGGTGAAAGTACAAGGAACGCGTTCCGAGTACGATCAAGGGTTCGGCCTCAAAGACAAAGTCTAAGAGGTTCTGCGAGAATAGAGACTAAGACTAAGGAGTGCTTAGACTTAGAGACAATTCAAGATGACTTAGGTTGGAGACCTAAGCGAAGGAGATTCCAGGTAAAACCCAGTAAGATTAAAGTAAAGTATCAAGTGTAATACAATGTGCTTAAATAGGTCAATATGTGCGCATGGACCAAGAAAGATGTGAGAATGTAAGTGCGTATCCAAAGGAGGAAGGCAACTATAGTACAGATGTGTTGAGCATATGAGTCAGAGTCATGTTATGTAATGTACAAGTAACAGGAGAAGGAAAATGAGTAGGGGTACGTACAACTGTAACATTACCCCCATTTTACATGTAAAGTCACCGACTTTACTCATCCTGATTAGCGTAATAGACGGGATCATCGCTAAACTCGTAGTCCTCATCAATAAATGACCCACTCCTCATGTATGCGGCTTCTTCAGCACCGGCACGTCGTTTAGAGTCCCTCCTTTTCTCTGCTTGAATTTGTTCATTGTCAAGCTGTCGTTCCCAGGAACGAAGTGCGTCGTAGAACCTGTCATCCTTCCAAGTTAAGTAAAAGGGGGAGTTCCGACTCATCGAGGACAATAAATGGATAGATGAGTAGGCGACCAATTTCTGCATATCCTGCACTGGTATTCCGCACAGTTCTTTTGACGATGTCCCAAGTAGTCCACAAACACGGCATTTCATGCTTTCGTCAGGGTTGGAGATGGACTTATGTAACAGCAATGGTGAAATGATGGGTTTGGGACTAGTGGATCTGGTGCGCTTCTTCCCTTTATTCCGTTTCATATGTTTTAAGGCAAGAGTGTTATCACGTCTGAGCTGTGCCTGCTGGGCAGGGTGAGGGTGTATGCTGACATTGGGAGATCAGGAGTGGTCCCTTGTTCAGCAACCACAAGAAGTTCGTAGAAGAAGAAGGGGAGGTGATGCCGAAGTCTTTTACTAAGACTGGTGAGCAGGATCCATTGGACCAAATGATGACGGAATGGACATGAGAGGGTGAATGTGAAGGTCGCAAAGTCGAGGGCCGAGTGCTATTAATTCAGCAACAGGAATTCCTAATCTTTTGCAGCTTCACACTGCTCTTCTGTGCAGGGCTCATATAGCCATGCGGGATGATCATGGGAGACTATGATGGGGGGCAGTGAGGTCGGTTTTCGATGGGAGATGGGGTTCATGGAGAGGCGAGGTCGGCTTGCGTTTGTTGTAGATCGGTGATGGCTTCTTCACTAAGTTTCTGGCCGCTCTAATTTCAGCGACTGATTGCTGGATGGTTTCGATGACCGCGTTGGTGAGCTGTCTGATCTCTTGGACAGCAGTGCATAAGCCAGCAAGGGCATCAAGACTAGAATACATGCGCGAAGAAGAGGGTGCTGGAATAGGAAGTTGGCACATCTTCCTGTGGAGAGGGAGGTCGAGCAACACCTGCTCGGCGTTCGGCCACGATGTGAATAGCTTCTTCAACATCGCTTTTAAAAGAACCGGGAAGCAGCAGCATAGCGTAAGAACGAATGTGTTTTTGTAGATGTAGGAGGCGCTGATGATACATAATTTCTGTGGTTTCGTTGGCAGTAGCTTCGATGAGAGTGGCGGTGCGAATGATGTTGACGAGGAGTAAGGCAGGGAAGGCGCCTCTTTGGTGAGGATTCTCTCAATTTCGAGAGCATGTCCTTCACATAGAAGGGCGGCTTCAATGTAAGAGGTGTTGTTGATTTCAGTGGCAAGGGTTCTGTAGTTTTCTGCGTCGGAGTCGGAGTCATTGTTGGTAACGGTGACGGGAGTGATGTATGCAGTGGGAAAGACATTTGGAAACGGTGTTAGTTGATCAAGTGCTTATGCGAGTTGATTGACTAAAGAATAATCAGAGGGAATGTTGCTTCTTATAAGCATTCAAGATTCGAGCGGAGTTCTTCAAGTTCTTTTCTGGGAGCCATTTGTTATCTCCCAATGAATATCCTTTCCAGGAAACGAGATAGGCATCGGCGAATGCTGGTTCCCTTGTGAGAAAGAATTGCTTCTATTTCATATTCTTCTTCTTCTTCGATGATGTCAGGTGGTGGTTCGGGGAAGTTCGGACTGTGTACATCTGTTTCGCTGTAGGACGATAAGACGGAAGCGTGGAACGTAGGATGAATTTTCCACTGCGGAGGGAGTTTGAGTGTGAACGTGATGGGCGATAAGACATTGATGATTGGGAAAGGTCCATATCGCTTTGGCGCAAGTTTCCTTGATGGGAGTTTGAGCCTAAGATTAGCAGCAGATAGCCAAACCTTATCTCCGATCTTCCACGGAGTGTACTTATCTCCTCGGGATCATTCAGCCATTGTCTGCATTGCAATGTTATGACAGGCAATTGCTTCTTCTTGGATCTTCTGCAGGGACCATACTCGATCTTCTGCTGCAGGGACGGATGAATCAGGGATCAGGTGAGGGATGGCGCGTGGTTCGTATCCCATCATGAGATAGAAGGGTGATGCATTCCTTGCATTGTGTTTTCGGTGGTTGTGACAAATTCAGTGATTGGTAGGTGTTCTACCCAATCTTCAGGATTGTTGCGGCAATAGATGCATAGGTATGTTTCAAGTTCTTGATTAAGCCTTTCAGTTTGACCATCAGTCTGAGGGTGATAAGCTGTAGATGGAGCAATAACATAGTCGAGAAGTCGGGCAAGCTCTTTAGAGAAGCGCGATAGGAACTGCGGACCTCAATCCGAGATGACTTTGTCATGGAGTCCAAATTGACGGTAAACGTGTTTCAAAAATAGTTTAGCAATTCCTTCAGAAGTGATGGCTTTCAGACAAGGGATAATAATCACCCCCTTCATAAGGCCATGGTCTACCATGACCATGATACTGTCAAAGCCGCCAGAGACAGGGAGGTCGGTGATAAGATCAACAGAGACCTGAGAAAAGGGGCGAGTCGCAGACGAGGGTATCGGGGCAAGTGGAGGTCAAACAGGATGCATATCAGCTTTCATTTGCTGACAAAGGGCGCAACCCTCAACGTATTTCCGAATATAGGAGCCCATAGTGGGCCACCAAGCTTCCCATTTCACAAGTTCTTTGGTTTTGAATCTACTGGGGTGTCCCGCGGTAGGATGATCATGATACCGGTTAGGATATCGGGATGATGCACCGGTGGAATGTAGGCCGATTTTAAAATAGAGGATGTTCTCCTCAATCTTCCAATCAGAGAGTGCTGACTTCATAGGTGGAAGGCACACGCCATCCAGGGCATCGGACACGGTCCGGAAGACAGGGTCGTCGAGGGGGTCAGAGGATGACAACACATCTTTAGGTCGGTATCAATAAGACGAACAAATAGAGTGTCAGGGAGGAGAGTCTGGTCCTCGTTATCGTCTTTGCCAGAGTCGTAGTTGGGCCGGCGAGATAGTGCATCAGGTACCGCCAATTTGATACCTGCAATGTGATGCAGTTCAATGTCGTAAATAGACAGAATCAGTTGCCAACGTGCTTGGCGACTGGTAAGCTTCTGTGCACTTCTAAAGTACAGAAGATTCTTGTGGTCGGTGAATACCAGGATGGGATGCAGGTTTCCTTCAAGATAATGGCGCCATTCATTCAATGCTCTGATCACGGCAAGGAGTTCCCAATCGAAGATTTGGTAATTGCATTCCGCGGGGTTCAAAGACTGTGAGAGGTATGCACAAGGGTGATAAACACCATTCTCATCGGTCTGCAAGAGAACTCCGCCAGTTGCTACGAGCGAAGCGTCGGTAGCAATAGCAAATTGTCGGGAGGGATCAGGGTTACGGAGTACCGGTTGGGATGTGAAACATCGTTTCAGTTTTCGAAGGTGTCCATACATTCGGTTGACCAATCAAAGACCTTATCTTTCTTTGTCAATTTGATAAGGGGTCGGGCGATATCGGAATAATGGGAAATGAACATGCGATAAAAGTTTCAAAAACCGAGGAATGACCGGACATCTTTTACAGATTTCGGAATTGGCCATTCAGAGATTCCCTTGGTCTTGGCGGTATCCATAGCAACTTGTCCAGGGTGAATTATCATTCCAAGGTATCCCACTTCTTCGCATCGAAAGTACATTTCTCCGGTTTCAAGAATTGATGCTCTTTTCGTATTTTCGTTAAAACCCGTCTTGTTCGTTCTCGTGCTCTGCCATAGTTGTGGAGAAAATCAAAATATTGTCCATGTAGATAACCATCCATCCTTCCTTAATTTCTTGTTGGAAGGTGCGATTCATGTATGCTTGGAAAGTTGCTGGGGAATTACAAAGGCCAAAGAACATGACGTTCGGTTTGAAGAGGCCGAATTCTGTGGTAAATGCTGCTTTCCAGCGATCATCAGGGTGGATGCGAATGTTATTGTAACCGGACCGAATATCCATTTTTGTAAAGAACTGTGCATTGTGGAGGCGTGCGACAAGGGAAATAGGAAGTGGGAGTGGATAAGCATTTTTGACTGTCCAATCATTGATGTAGCGATAATCTTGACAGGGGCACAATTCTCCACTCTTCTTTCCCACAAAGAAGAAACCACTAGCCTGGGGTGATTTCGATTCTGAGATAAAACCTTTCGCAACGTTTTCATCATAAATGTTTTGACGGCAGCGCATTCTTTTTCCAATAGCGGGTAAACCTTAGACATGCAGGGAATAAAACCGGGTTTAGTATCGATCCGGTGATCAATACCAGGGCGTTCAGGGGGTAACTTGTTTAATCCGTCTTTAGCGAAGACATCTGCAAAGTCATGCAAATCGTCTGGAACCAATTCTTCGAAAGATTTCTTTTTCTTTTCCTTTTCGTCCATGGCGAATTCCTGAGCTTTGTTACTGTATTTTGGGGGAGGAAGGGAGATTGTGGAGTAGTTGGGAAGTTGTTCAAGTCGAGAAGTTCCATCACATGTGAGGGGTGTATCATGGATACTTCTTTCGATTATTTTTATGCTAACTCCATCATGTCGTATTCCACAAGGAATTCTCCGTCTCCAAGCTCATAAGAGGAAATTCGTGACTTCTGGTTCATGCCAGACATCTTGCATAGTGTTGAATTGATCATCATCCTCTGTTGGAATCAATGAGGGCACGGGTTCTTCTTCATCGGGGATTTCTTCAATTGAAGCCAAGGGGTATGTTGAAGAGTTTTTGGGGGAACATAGAACTTGGATAATTTCGGTACATTTGTATCCCGTCCAGGGATTTCCTCTTCTGCTTTTCTCTTCCCATACTTCTGTTCTTCTATTGGCCATTGCTCAATAGGTTCTGGTCTGATCCGATACTCGGGTTCGGATTCGTTCTTGCGTTTTTCTGCATGGGGAATTGGTGATACTGCTCATGGCAGTTGTACACAGGGAGTAGGGTCTATAGTACGCGGCATTCGTACCTCTGGTTTGGGATCTTTAGGATAGGAGGAATCATGAGGATCTCGGAAGTTGGAGTGTTGCCATTTCTTAGGATGGCAATGGAAGGTCGGGGGCAACCCGTTTTCTTCCTATCAGTATCGATGTCAATTTAATTTCGTCCGATTTTGTTGTTCGAGGGAGGATAGTGTTTCAGGGGCCCAATCTATACTTGGGTTCATTGCGCGTAACCATGGAATCCCAGAAGGATTTGATCTCTTCTTCCTAGTTTGGTGATATTGAATTTTCCATACATGGTTCATTCATCAATTTTGACCACTAGAAGGCAGTAGTGTGTATTGGTCCTCCTTTGATAAGAGTTCCATCCGCCGTAGTAACTCGAAACGGTGTTTTGAGTTTTCGTCGTGTGATTTGATGGGTTTCACAAACTCCTCAGAAATAAATTCCTGCTGCGCCTGAATGATAACAGCGTGGTGTCGACGGATTTTAACGAGTCTGTGAGTGAAGGGTGATAGGGACACGAAGTTCTTTTCTTTCACCTACAGCCATACAAGTCTTAGTAATACATTGGGAGAAACATACTTGAATCTTTGTTTCTCCAATTCAAAAATCCTCTACAATCCGTCTCACTGTTTCTTCATCTTCTTCTTCTTCTTTGACTTCGGCTTGTTGGAGCGGAGTCTTCTTCTTTCTGTCAGGACAGTTATGAATGCGGTGTCCTGTCTTCTTGCATCCGAAGCATTGTCCTTTCTTCATGCATTCGGATCTCTCCGTGTCGGAGATTTGATCTACAACCATTGCGTTGGAATCACGATTAGGTGTGTAACGTGCATTTCCATAGTTCTTCTTCTTCTGTTGTGGAGCATGACGTGTCCTCATGGCTTGAAGACGATGATGGGAATTGTCAATGGAAACGCATTGCAGCACAACATCTCAGAATACTTCTGAGACATCTCCTAGTGCGAAAAGCTTTGTAGGGATGCCCCAATTCAGGCCATCTTGGAAAATTGGATCTTTGTTGCATTGTCGGTGATATGAGGCCTTGGCTGCAAGTGCCTCAAAGTCAGCAATGTAGGTATGGAGATCCCCGCTTCCTTGTTTGAGGTCCCTGAGTTTCGTGAGTGCGGTTCCCTTGGTGTCCACTGGGTCGAAGGCTTCTTTGAAGCTTTTCATAAAATCCCCATTGTCCCATAACCAACTTTTTGTCCAGAGGTGTGGTTGATTGAGCATGGTCAAGAAATTGCTCTTTCCAGGATTTAGCATTCTTCTCAGTCATGAAGGATGTTATAAAATGATCTTCTGCTTGTCGGTGGTGTAAAGCTTTTTGTTGATGTCGAACATAGATTGCATGACTGGATAAATTCGCGAGAGTTGTCGCAATCTCCATCAAAACCGGTTGGCTGACCGATTTTGTATTCAAATTCTTTGGTCGCCATGTTTGATGATTCGTCTGGTGAGTTATACTTTCTCAGTGCCTACACGCGCTGTCTTGCTGTCCGTTAGGGCTTATCAGGGTTCAGGGTCGAGGACTGGATAGTCGACGATCAGGTGGATTTAATCTTTTGTTACGAACTGGGGTGGCATCACCAATGACAGTGAAAAGACACAGACGGTCTGCTGGGAAGTTCTTACAATGCCCAGAAGAGGACAAGGTGAAAGTACGAGGAACGGTTCCGAGTACGATCAAGGGTTCGGCCTCAAAGACAAAGTCTAAGAGGTTCTGCGAGAATAGAGACTAAGACTAAGGAGTGCTTAGACTTAGAGACAATTCAAGATGACTTAGGTTGGAGACCTAAGCGAAGGAGATTCCAGGTAAAACCCAGTAAGATTAAAGTAAAGTATCAAGTGTAATACAATGTGCTTAAATAGGTCAATATGTGCGCACGGACCAAGAAAGACGTGAGAATGTAAGTGCGTATCCAAAGGAGGAAGGCAACTATAGTACAGATGTGTTGAGCATATGAGTCAGAGTCATGTTATGTAATGTACAAGTAACAGGAGAAGGAAAATGAGTAGGGGTACGTACAACTGTAACACCCTTGGACTTCATCCTAAATTAAGGGCACATACTCAGGTAAGGGCACAGCGCACGAGTTGAGGCCAAGCCCCTTTGACTTTACAACCCTCTGGTACAACTGTCACATACCATACTTCTAATCCCAGATCTGACCACATTCGATCAGATCTGATTGATTCCATTTCTGTCCGGTCCACAGATCCTGTCTGGACCACCCATCTGAATGTGCTCACTTCTTGCACCTTGACTCCCTTGTGTATATCTGCGTCTATCTCCTTTCGTCTTTCCTCCTGTTTCCGGTATTCCGGCTGTGTATATTTCTGTCCTGCATCACTGATCCGTTACCTGTGTTCATTTCCGATTCATGCTTACTGATCCGCTGTGCATTAACTAATAGACTTCCGTTACACTTCATACATAGCCTCGGTCCCGGACTTGTTGATTATCCATCTTAGATACTTACAGTATATAAACCACTTGTAGATCTCCATAGAACCTTTGTTTGAATATCATCTTAGATTCTGCTCATTCTGCTTCCTCTGGACTTAAGCCACTTTTCGCTCTAAGTCATCTTCCGAGACTTGGGATTGATTCCTATAGTCTATATCTCCAACTCTATCTTCGGATAGTCTATTTCTGTTAGTTTCTAGTTAGGAACTTGTTCCAAAGCTAGTCTTAATCTTCATTCTATTCTTACATTCCGGATAACCTTTGGACGTATCATATCCGATACCTTCGGACATCCAGATCTGTCACACAACTCCTTCCGGATCTTCGGACGTATAACTTCTCCCTGAAATAAGGGGCATTACTCGGGAAAGGGGCACAGTGCATGAACTGAGGCCAAAGCCCTTCAGATCTCTCTACCTTTGAGTACGGTCCTAACAACAACCCCATGTAAGACCAGGACTTCTTACCAATCTCTGGTTTTGCATGGTCGTAACATAGACTATCCAAAGATAGAGTTGGAGATATAGACTAAAGGAATCAATCCCAAGTCTCAGGAGATGACTTAGAGCGGAAAGTAACTCAAGTCCAGAGGAAACAGAATGAGTAGAATCTAAGATGATATTCGAACTAAGGTTCTACGGAGATCTACAAGTGGTTTATATACTGTAAGTAACTAGCATGGATAATCAAGGAGTCCGGGACCGAGGGCTATGTACAAAGTATAACAGAAGTCTATTAGTTAATGCACAGCGGATCAGTAAGCACGAGTCGGAAATAAAACACAGGTAACGGATCAATAAGCAGGATGGAAATATACACAGCTGGAATACCAGAAACAGGAGGGATGCCGAAAGGAGATAGATACAGATATACACAGGGGAGTCAGAGTGCGAGAATTGGGCACTTTCAGATGGGTGATCCAGACAGGATCTGTGGACCAGACTGAAGTAGGGTCGATTGGATCTGATTGGATCTGAGATTGGAAATATGGTATATGACACTTACCAAGCATATATACCCAGTGGGAGTACAAGTTCTGAGGGATGCCTGCAACCGCTGAAACAAAGAAACTAGCGCTGGCCTAAGTATAAGCACAGCAATAATCCTACTGAAGGTGCGAGTGAGATGTTCGACCCAAGAGGACTGCAATAGAAGCAATTCCTTCTAAGTTAGTGTGAAGGAAACAAGGAAGTACTAATAAGGCAACAAGAATTCCGACTTCTGAGGTTAGCGGCGGTACTATCGCGATGTCAGTGGTACATGTGCAGTAAGGATAGCTGCAACGGTTAGCTAGCGAGAGCAAGAACAAAGTTACTTGAGCGAGACAAAAATGTTATTACTACCGGTGGTGCGGTAGTGGTAGTGGCAACTCCATATGAGCGGGAACGTTGGTGAGAGAGGTAGCAACCCAGCAAGATCACTGGCTGCGGTCTGGTTATGAGTAATGAAGTCAAAAGTCACGTGGTACTTCGAGCAGTAAAGTCACTGGCGGTTAAATCAATGAGCGAAGTTCAAAAGGAGAAAAGTTCAAAGGCAAATAGATGGCGACTAGTGAGCATTTCAGATACTAAGTCCTAGTGAAGGGATGTAACAGGAAGTAAAAGTAACAGTATGTATGTTGAGTCCTTTTTAACATATGCAAGTGCGTACAAGATGATTATATGAGTCTGGTAGCGAGAAGGAAAATAAACAGGGTATTTAATAAAGAGGTGCACATTGTGCAGCGGCCCCTTGAGATGTAAGGTAAATCCTGCCGTAGATTTAGTAACGGCTGAAGCAAAGTAACTATGCACCAATGGATTCTAGATGGTGTAAAGATACAACCTAGCTTGGGCTGTAGATAAACCACTGCCTAAAACTAGTATGTTAGTCTTGTGCTCCGTCTAGTCTGCTTCACTTGTAAGAACAAGAGTGTTTGACCCTAAAGGGGGATGCCTATTTAGTATGGTCAAGTTCGAGTCTAACTTATTTGCAAAACAAGCGTCCGAGTCAGCGGTAAGTTGCCGCAGTCAGTGACGATACCGCTGGAACTAGTGTCGTGCGTTGTGGTGCTACCGTCGTCGAGATAAAGTCAGTAACAGTTGCATCTAGCGAGCGATGTCGAGCGGTGGTCTCAGCGGTAGCGGTAAGGTTGTGAGCGGTGCAAAGAAACAGTAAAGAATTCCGCAGTACTTTCAGCGGTAAAGTAGCGGAGCGTGAGAAGTTCAGTCAAAAGTAACAATCAAAAGTCCAGCAGTATGCTGGCGGTAACGGAGAATGAGCGTGATGTATTAATGAGCAATAAGGGAACTTTAAAGACTATGTCCACTACTGGGTTGATCCAGAGCTAGACAATAATCCTGACCTATAGTATGTGCAATGGTGTAAAATCAGGTGCTCTATCGTGTGGGGTATGCGGTGCTTATATCCTAATTCATATGTACTCAGAATACTCTAGGCAAGATCAGTAGCGCTGGACTGTAGTAACTGCCGTAAGTATACATAGCGCGAGGCGCTGCGGCACGAGGCAACATGTAATAATGCTTGCTGTGGAATCAGTGATAACGAACAGGAAACAAACTACGCACCAAATGGAGCTATGCGGACACGGCAAGGACATGGAAGGACATCGGTTCGTAGAACGTGGTGCAGCAGTCGGTATGGTGTGCAGTAAGCGTGGGATGCCGCCGGTACTGCTAAAGGGGTAAGAAGGCCATGGACTAGTGGTAACTCCTGTAGACGTGAGATGAGTGTCAAAATATGGGGTTTTAAGCCCAGCGCCAATATGCTTGTTACAACAGAATTGGATGGGACATGAGGGCATTGGCGCGAGGATCCGGTAAGGGTTCACGGAAGAAGAATGGTAATGGTTCCGCCTTAGCGGAGCAAAAGGCTATTTCCTCGCTATAAGGAAATTCGTCAGTTGCTGCCACAGACACAAACGAGATGCTTGTCGAAAACGGGGTTTTGATGGTCAGCGTGACTTTTCTCGCTACACCACATTTGGTGACCAGCCAGCTACTAGTACTTCCTCATGTTGAAGGTAGGTCTTACCACATTGTTGTCATATCAGGGGTCACATACCATACTATCAGGCAAAGGGAGATCCCCTGTCACATGTATACTACTCGTTTTTCTAAAACTCAAAAATATTTGTTTGCAAACGTTGCAGTGATCATAGTACTGCACAGCATTTCTCACACATCGATTTCTATATCTACATGGTGCAGGCACAGGTGCACAGACCCTTCTATTGGTCAGGTTGTCAAACCATCTGATACCAATCACAATGTGTCCTACAATCAATGGCTTCAAATTTATGCCACTGTTATCCTTGAGCTCCTTTTCCAATACCACAGGACCCGTCTTACGGCCAACTTCAGCTAGAGTCTCATATTGTTCCCATCATATTGTGGCCCTTCTTCGGATCAGATCGCAGGGACCTCTCCCATTTGACCATGGTCCAAGGTTTAGTATTCACTCATATCTTGCCTCGTGCATGGATCAGGAGGTCTGGGGTCCTGAGAATGAAGGCAAGTTGGCATGGCACCGGCTGCATCTTGACCCAGACCTGATTCAATCTTCCCAGCATCACCACTTGAATGCAGTACCTGGCGATCAGAGTGATGATAGTGATGGATGGGATGCACAGGAGAGTGAAGAGGAATGCGATGCCCTTGGTGATGTGCACAGATATTACAGGTGCATGCAGAGAAGTACATTCCTAATTGCCCACATCATGTGACAGGAGGAATCCATATGAAAAAGGGATGGGTTGCTGGATACACATGATGGAGTGACTCAGGGTGTGCACAGATTATTCTGAGGTGTCAGAAGACTTACACTGCCATGACATAAACCTGGAGAATGTGTTTGTCGACGAAGATAACCCCACAGAAATAGTGAGTCTCTTCCAACCTTCCTGCAATCTAGTGCTGCTGCAGTTTGGTCCAGAACCTAGGTTCGAACCCAAACCTTTGCGGACCAGACCCATGGTTTGGTCACAGGTCCAGACTTTGTGTTGGACCAAATCCCTTGGTAGGTTCGGGGTTTGGTGTGTCATCAATAAATCCGGACTGGTTCTGAACACATCCAGACTGGTTCAAACCTGATGACTTTCCAAGTCGAAGCCTCATGTTTTGGTGAGGCTTTCTGTTTAAGTATTGTCCTTGCCCTTCTGTTCACCATCTTCTCCTACTTCTCCTGCATTCTAGTAGGCAAGGGGACAAATGCAGCACTGACTTAACGACAGTCTTCACTTTTGAGAAAGGCCGTCTTAATCCCCACACCCAGGAGCTTGAAAATGGGTGGAGGTGTGAGGTGTGCAAGGCCAACAATGTTGTTCTACACCAGTGCTTCTTTAAAGGTGGTATCTCAACTTGATGCACGCACATTGCATGGAATCCCAAGTGCCACTTCCCAGTTTATCGGGACCACTGCAAACAATGTGGTTTTGCAATGCACAATCATGCAATACCTCAAAACTGCAAGACGACTGAGATGGCATATGTTATTTTTCTTGTTGTTTTCTTCTCCTTTCATTGACCTTTACAACCAGTCAGGCAACCTTGGACGCATCTCTCCCTCCCAAGATACCAGTATTCATGAAGTCTGGACTTATGGACTACATTGTTGAACTGATTGTTGCTGAGGATGAGGTGAGCAACTTTCATTCTTAATATCATTGTAAGACACTTATACATGCAGGCCTTTCAACTTGTAGACAAGGGTCTGTTCTGCCACCTTCACCAGTATCTCCGGTGTAATGAACATATTGGCGCTGGGCTTAAAACCCTATCTTTTGACACTCATCTCACGTCTATAGGAGTTACCACTTGTCCATGGCCATCTTACCCCTTTAGCATTACTGGCAGCATCCCATGTTTACCGCACACCATACCGACTACCACACCATGTTCCACATACTGATGTCCTCCCATGTCCTTGCCATGTCTGCATAGCTCCATTTGGTGCGTCATTTGTTTTATGTTTGTTATCACTGATTCCACGGCAAGTCTTATTACATGTTGCCTGGTGCCGCAGCACCTCGCACTATGTTTACATATGGCGGTTACTACAGTTGAGCACTACTGATCTTGCCTAGAGCATTCTGAGTACATATGAATTAGGATATAAGCACCACGTACCCTGCACAATACAGTACCTGATTTTACCCCATTGCACGTAATATAGGTCAGGATTATTGTCTAGCTCTGGATCTACCCAGTAGTAGACTTAGTCTTTAAAGTTTCCTTATCGCTCGTTAATCAATCACGCTCGTTCTCCATTACCACTGGCATACCGCTGGACTTTTGACTGTTATTTTGACTGAACTTCTCATGCACCACTACTTTACCGCTGAAAGTACTGCAGTCTTCTTTACTGTTTCTTTGCACTGCTCGCAACATTACCGCTACCACTGATATTATCGCTCGCTCAATGCAACAGTTCCTGACTATATCTCAACCACGGTAGCACCGCTACATACAACGCTAGTTCCGGCAGCATCATTGCTGACCGCGGCAACTTACCGCTGACCATGACGCTTCATTCGCACATAAGTTTGACTTGAACTTGACCATACTAATAGGCATCCCCCTTTAGGGTCGAACACTCTTGTTCTTACAAGTGAAGCAGACTAGATGGAGTGCAAGACTCACATACTAACTTAGGAGGTAATTTATCTACAGCCCAGGTTAGGTTGTATCTTTACACCGGCCATCACTTTCAGAGCGAGATATCCCCCACCGCACAAAAACTTGGGACAAGATACTCAAACACGCAACTCTGGCGGTTGAGCATGTGAAAGAGAAGCTCAAGCTTGTTGATAGCAGAATCTCAATGACATTCGACTCATGGGCATCTTTGCCTGGTCACCCTTTCCTGTCCCTTTCTGCGCGTTATATAGATTCCCCAGCTGACAAGCCTCAAGAATGGGAACTCAAGACTGAGCAGCTTGCATTCATGCCCATTCACGGCAATCACAGCGGTGCAAACATCGGCCAGATTCTAATTGAGAATATCAACAAATATGGGATCTGCACAAAGCTCGGGTGGTTTACAGCTGACAATGCCACTAACAATAATACTGCCATCAAGACTGTCACTGACTCTATCGACCCATCTGGTGAGAAGTGGAATCCAATTGAGCATCATGTGCGGTAGGTCTGTCTATTAGATACTTCTGTTGAGATTACTGACAAGTATTTCAGTTGCATGGAGCACGCACTCCATTTAGCAGCAAAACACTTCATCGAGGAGGTGGCTCCTACACCAGCGAGTGTATTGCACAAGAAGGCAGCTCAAGCAGAGGCAGAAGAAGATGAAGACAAGGAAAGTGTCGAGTTTGAAGTTGGTGACACCATCGGCAAGGCACTTGCATTTGTTGCACAGGTAAGCTCTTAATTAATCTGTCTACTATTATATACTGACTGTGTTTAGGCACGGAAATCTCCTCAAGCTCACGTCTTTCTTCAAAAGTGTGGCACAGAGGTGAATGAGCCTCTGTTAGAGCTGTTGAGATGGGTCTGCACATGTTGGGCATCTCTGTTCAATATGTTGGAGCATGTCTTTCAGTTGCACAAAGTAAGTTGTCTGCTACTAACTACATGAATATGTCACTGATTCAGACTTGATTCATCAGGAAGTGAACCAGTTCATCCAGCTTGCTGATGACAGTGATGAGGTCCCAAAGTTGAAGGGGAAATCATATGCTGATTTCAGGCTTTCGGCGCAAGAATGGACGGAGTTGGACTTGATGCATGAAGTCCTTCAGGTTTGTCATTTTCCTCTATCTTTTACATGTAATTATGCTCATGTGCTGCACACCAAGGAACCCGCAGATGCTCAGCAGAGTTTCTCAGCAACTCGTGAGCCAACTGTATGGCGAACTATTCCAGTGCTCGAGTATCTTCAAGAGACATTGCAAAACATGGCCGACTCGTCAAAATTCAGCTGCTTCTCAACAGCCATTGAAGCTGGCATTAGTAATCTCAGCAAGTGGTATGGTAAGACCGATGACATGGACATGTATTTTATTTGCCTTGGTATGTCTTATATTTATTTTAATGCCTTCAAATAATATTGACCATTTTGGTGTAGTGCTCGACCCCAACTACAAGGTTGCATATGCCAAAGACAAATGTCTGGGATTATGAGATGATAAGGTAGGGAGCGGGTGCACTAGATAACAGGTAAATCTCAGTCTCTTGAAAAGAACTCATATTGACAGTTAAAGTACCTAGATAACAGGTAACTAAATCGCTCATTAGCCAGGGCAAAAATGGCGACTGGTGACTAGGTACTTACATCTCAATCTCTTGAAAAGAACTGAGATGTTTTTGTGCTTGAGTGCCTACTATAAGGTGAGTGGAATAGCAACGATAATAAAACTAATCAAACAGCATATTTCGTAGTGGGACGAAATCAAACAGCATATTGCACAGCGTAATGACGTCGTCACGCTGGCACATGCTATTGGCCATTCTGGCCTTGTGCTCGGACCACTCTTCTGGCGGGGTAAAACCTTGGTGAAGGCATCAGCCACATTCTTGTCTGTGGGACAATAGAGGAGATTGAATGTTCCGTTCCTGACATGGGAATGAATGAAGTGGTACTGGTGTAAAGATACAACCTAACCTGGGCTGTAGATAAACTACCTCCTAAGTTAGTATGTGAGTCTTGCGCTCCGTCTAGTCTGCTTCACTTGTGAAACAAGAGCATTCGACCCTAAAGGGGGATGCCTATTAGTATGGTCAAGTTCAAGTCAACTTATGTGCAAATGAAGTGTCATGGTCAGCGGTAAGTTGCCACGGTCAGCGATGATGCGCCGAACTAGTGTCGTAAGTAGCGGTACTACCATGGTCGAGATATAGTCAGAAACAGTTGTGTCATGTGAGCAATGATGAGCAATGATATCAGTGGTAGCAGTAAGGTTGTGAGCGGTGCAAAGAAACAGTAAAGAAAGGCTGCGGTACTTTCAGCGGAAAAGTAGCGGCACGTGAGAAGTTCAGTCAAAATAACAGTCAAAAGTCCAGCGGTATGCCAGGTAATGGAGAACGAGCGTGATTGATTAACGAGCGATAAGGAACTTTAAAGACTAAGTCTACTACTGGGTAGATCCAGAGCTAGACAATAATCCTGACCTATAGTACGTGCAATGGGGTAAAATCAGGTACTGTATTGTGCAGGGTATGTGGTGCTTATATCCTAATTCATATGTACTCGAATGCTCTAGGCAAGATCAGTAGTGCTCAACTGTAGTAACCGCCATATGTAAACATAGTGCGAGGTGCTGCGGCACAGGCAACATGTAATAAGACTTGCCGTGGAATCAGTGATAACAAACATAAAACAAATGACGCACCAAATGGAGCTATGCAGACATGGCAAGGACATGGGAGGACATCAGTATGTGGAACATGGTGTGGTAGTCGGTATGGTGTGCGGTAAACATGGGATGCTGCCAGTAATGCTAAAGGGGTAAGATGGCCATGGACAAGTGGTAACTCCTATAGACGTGAGACGAGTGTCAAAAGATGGGGTTTTAAGCCCAGCGCCAATATGTTCGTTACACCGGGGTAAAACAGAGACTATTGTACGTGTGCGGTATTCTTTTCTTTATTTTTATGATCAAGTAAGGAGGGTGGTATTAGCGAATGTCGGTGGTGGTAGGGTAATGAATGATGCCATTGGGTTTCTGCTGGCGGGAATACGTGCTTGAGTCTTTGACGCTTGACTTCTGGGGTTAGCTTCTTCTTCTGCAATGGAAACCATGTGATCTGCGTTTGTACTGCCGTAGCACTATGCAAGCATGCAATGGCCTGTGGTACTGTGGGACAATAGTGGGCGGTGTAGTGAGAAAAGTCATGCTGACCGTCAAAACCCCGTTTTCGACAAGCGTCTCGTTAACGTCTGCGGCGGCAACCGAAGGATTCCCTTATAGCAACGAAATAGCCTTTTCGCTCCGCTAACGCGGAACCGTTCTTCTTCCGTGAACCCTTACTGGATCCTCGTGCCGATGCCCTCATGTCCCGTCCTATTCCATCTAGAATCCATTGGTGTGTAGTTTCCTCGCTTCTGCCGTTACTAAACCTACGGCAGGATTTACCTTATGTCTCAAGGGGCCGCTACATGCTGCGCGCCTCATAATTAAGTACCCCGTTTATTTTCTTTCTCACTACCGGACTTGCATAGTTATCTCGTACATGCTCACATATGTTAAAAAGGACTGAACATACATACCGTCACTCACTTCCCATTACATCCCTTCACTAGGACTTAGTATCAGAAATGCTCGCTAGTCACAATCTATTTGCATTTGAACTCTTCTCCGTTCGAACCATGCTCATTGATTTAACCACCAGTAACTTTACTGCTCGAAGTACCATGCGACTTTCGACTTCGCTACTCGTAACCGGACTGCAGCCAGTGATCTCGCTGGGTTGCTTTCTCTCTTGTCTGCATTCCTGCTCGTACGGAAGTTGCCACTACCGCTACCACACTGCCAGTAGTTATAACATTTTTGTCTCGCCCAAGCAACTTTGTTCCTGCCCTCGCTAGCTAACTGTTGCAGCTATCGTTACCGCGCATGTACCGCTGACACCGCACTAGTACCGCCGACATACCACTACCGCCGCTAACCTCGGAAATCAGAATCCTCACAGCCATTTTAGTACTTCATTGTTTCCTTCGCACTAACTTAGAAGGAATTGCTTCTATCAGCAGTCCTCTTGGGTCGAACATCTCACTCACGCCTTTAGTAGGATTAACGCTGTGCTTATACTTAGGCCAGCGCCAGTTTCTTCGTTTCAATTGGAGCCCACCATGAGGGGACCATAGAAGCACTAAATCTGGAATGCACTACCCGCACTCTTCGAGACAACGAGACTCGCAGTCTCAGGTCTATTCGCCTAGCCGAAGAAGATTTCTTCACACCAAAGATTGACAATGACACGGAGATCTTAGCATCTAGCCGCCGATCTAGTGCAGACGAAGCCACCATCCTTCAAGAACTAATCGCTGACGAATCCTCTAGCGAGCAAGGTGAAACGCCGAAAGGCAAACAACTACTGGGAGCTTTTGAACCGGAAGAATCGCAGATACCATTTGTTACCATTGACTCTCCCCCCAAGGGATCACCCTTGACATCAGTCTGCGACCTCTACCCTTCGCCAAACGAGGAAACTCTTGCTCCTCCTTCGCCTCGACAGCGCATCGCTACAGTACTGTCAACGCCACCAGCTATTCACCATCATACCATTATCCACACTCATGCTACTATTCCGCTGACGCTCACGCCGCAATCGTTAGTCCTACCACAACCCCAAGCTAAATCCCGACTGCCAATCATGACAACTCCATTCCACATGCCACTAAGGGGCACAGATGCCGCGCCTAAATTTGATGGCACCCCAGCACACCTTTTCTGTTTTTTGAGGACATAGAACTCTTAGGCGCTCACGCCAACTTGACCGGCAAGCACCTTATCAAGGTGGCGCTGAGATACGCGCCTATTGATGACTCTGAGACGTGGGAGATACTCGATGAAGCCAGTCTGCCGGATTGGGCTTAGTTTACTGCAGCGGTAAAACTTTTGTATCCTGGATGTGAAGGCGATCGCTGCTTCACCCATACTGACCTTGAGAACCTTTGTGCAGAACAAACTCATACACCAATGACCTCGCAAGAGGACCTCGGGCCATACTATAGGAAGTTCCTCAAAATCTCTCAGCACTTGATCGCGAAGAAGAAACTCGCTGAACTTGAGCGGGACCGTCTGTTCCTTGATGGATTCCATGCTACCGCCAAGACCGCTATCATGTGGTGGCTCAAGATTACGCTTACCACGCATCACCCAGAGGATCCTTATGACATCAAAAAGGTATATGAAGCCGCAATCTTTATTTTGCCAAGTACCTCCACTGCTGTAACGGCACCAGCTTCCTTGCCAGCGAATGCTAAATCTTCTACTGCTCAACAGGCATCACCGCAATCGCAGACGCAACCAGCCAACCCTGGCATTGTGATCAAGCGAGAGTATGCGCAGTAGGCACCCATCATGTGCCACTTCTGCAGTGGTCCGCACAAGATGCTGGATTGCATGATCAAGGAAGCATACATACGCGACGGTAAGATCATTAACAGGAATGGACGCATAGTTCTGCCTAATGGCAATGCGGTCCCTCATCTTGGTCCCGATTTCCAACAAAGCCTTGACCACTTGGTAAGCAACAGCCCCGCTATGGGAGCTAACACTACAGTATTGGGAAACCTGTACTGCCGGGTTGAGCATGGGCATGATGCCGTGCTCGACATCGATCCCTCTGCATTCTTGCATACTAACGCCGTTCACAGGACAGACGCTGAAGTAGAGTGCGCTAATGGCTTATGTCTGGTGCAGGAATTGTATGACACTAATAACACTGACACATACGCCACTAGGAAATCGGACAAGGGAAAGACCATGCGGTTTGATGGCGTCGAGATGCCACTGAGACCTAAAGCAGGACCATCCTCTAAAGCTGCTGACATGGTCAAGGAGATGGTTTCACCTCAAGTCAAAGCAAGTGCGGCGCCCAACCCCAGTACTAAGATCCTTAACCCGGCAGCGCCTACCGCCAAGAGCACCCCACCAGTACCTGCAACATCTTCTTCATCTACCAGTACTACCAAAAGTACAGCACCCCAGCACCTGCGACTTCTCCTTCGTCTAATGATGCCACCAACCAACCCATGCCCCAATACAAGTACCAGCATCCGCTAGAAGACAAAGACACTGATGGACGCATCGTCGACCGTATTCTGGACTCTGACGTTACCATACCGGTACGCGAACTCATCGCAGTAGCGCCGGAGATCCGCAAGAACCTCAAGGAAGCTACTACCAACAAGTGAGTTAGCATTAACGCCGCGCTAGTCAACAAGTTAGGTATCATGCCTAGTGCCAGGGAACAGATGAAGTATTGGGAGTGTTACCGCTCATGAGGTGCTGACGGACGAGTGGTTGCAGAGCACTTTGCGCCGCTGCAGGCTATCATGGCCATTACCAAGGGACAGGTCTTGACATGCACGTTGGACCAGGGCGCTGAATGTCTTGTCATGCTGGTGAGAGTTTGGCGTGTGCTGGGTTCCACACCGCTGAGACCTGACCACAAGATCAACATGGAGTTGGCTAACATGTCTACCAATGAGATGCTAGGAGTCATCGAGAACCTACCGCTGGACTTTGGAACCGGAGAAATGCTGTTCCAGGTACAAGTTGTCGAGACCGCTGTAAAGATACAACCTAGCTTGGGCTGTAGATAAACCACTGCCTAAACTAGTATGTTAGTCTTGCGCTCCGTCTAGTCTGCTTCACTTGTAAGAACAAGAGCGTTTGACCCTAAAGGGGGATGCCTATTTAGTATGATCAAGTTCGAGTCTAACTTATTTGCAAAACAAGCATCCGAGTCAGCGGTA
>JABCPU010000952.1:0-20424 GCA_016800925.1 Suillus spraguei | reverse complement strand
TGCAATTTATTCAACCGTTGGGCCAACAAGAGACGATGTCAACCCCGGATACCTTCGGTTTGCAGCTAGTCAAGGTAATTCAGTCGTGCTCTGTCCGCAACCCTTCTCTAATATTTCTTGTCAACGAAGTACGTTAACGGTAAGGTCAGGCTGATAGCAACATTCATTGTTATTCACGAATCGGCTTCAGTCGCCGCATTAGCAATCCTGGTAAGTTGTACCGTCCAGTCTCGATGATCAATGATAATTCTGATGCATCACTAGATTTATGACTACTTTGTCACGCTACACTCTGAAGTCAGAACAAATTAGCCATATATATCTTGGTGCTGATTTCTCTTGTAGGTTCAGTGGGCCTGGGGACGGAAGTGGGGGGTTGTTCGCATAACCTTCATAGTTTCGCGATATGTGCCCTTTGCTGGTGCATTCATGACCTTGTATTGTGAGATATTTACGCCAGCGTGCACGACTACGCAAAAGCTGATTCCCAACCAGCCGCTCTCAAGACATGGGGCACGCAAGATGTGAGTACATGTTCGATCTTTGCGGCGACAACTACCCTTACTATAGCTCACACCAATGCAGTGTATGCCATTTAATGATGGTACAAATGGTTGGTCCAGACAATTTTCATTACATGGATTTACAATGATATTCTGCAGGTATACATTTCTTGGGAATCGTTGCCTCGGAAGGTTGGCTTTTTCATACGACATTACGGTGTGGGTCTATATTCAAACGCAGGATTATTGATTGCCAGGATCTACGGCTTCTCTGGCAACAACAACACTTACTTGATCGTTCTTCTCTTTGGGTTCGGTACAGTGATATTTTTACCTCCCTTGAGCACACTGACCTGTGTGGCGCAGGCCGTCTTGGTAACGGCTGTGGTTCTAAGTGCTGCCCTATCAATTTGGACATTTCAAGTGGTGAGGTCTCAATGTTCACATCTAGTCTTAGTATTCATTCTTTTCAGCCTCCCCGCCTTGCGTGCTTGAGGGGCATCGTAGTAGTGCCCTTGCGTATGGACTCCTAGCGTTTTTCGAGATTGGTGAGACGATCATTAATTCAAAGTACCTTACCTGAAAATTCACTTCTAGTTTCATGTCTACCACCGCATTTTTGAGATATCGACACTATCTTGGTTCTCATAGTACGCTAATAAGGATTATCTATCGTGATGGACTGTTCTACATATTCTGCATCATGAGTATGAACACCATTAGGTTATTGATTTTGTGCTGACATCTCTATAGTGATATCTACAGCAAATGTGCTTGTAATCGCTGTGCTGCCTGTGAGTTCTTTCTTTGTTGAGCTGATCTCGAAGAACTGAGTAGATCCTAGCTCACATACAGCGATTTGTTAGACGTGTTAGTCTGGTCGACCCATACATGTAGATGTATATCGTCAAAGCTCATCCCTCAATTTTAGACCTCAGGTTGTTGCGCACAGCGTTCTTGCTTCTCGCATACTTTTTAATCTTCCGGTGAAAACGTGCCGGTCTTCCCCACATACCAATCCACGCCTTCAACGGAAATGTTATCGTGTCCACACGAGCTTAACATGATGTCTGGAGGCGGTAAGATAGCTGGTGGCGCTGACAACAATCAAGTTTAGACTGCTAGTTCTGCAGGTAACATGATAAGTATTTGTCCTTTGAGTTTGCTGACTGTGGGTTTTCACCTTTAGTTTGTTTCTCTTTGTCGCGTCTTTCGCATTCAATACTGAGCTACTCTCTCCTACCCAGGTGTATGCGTCTTCAGTACTTAGAATTGCGTAGCAGTGGGTAATTCAATTTGGTTGCTCCAGTGAAATTCCGTCCCTCTCGATCACACGAATATGAGGCAATGACTATCTTGACGCTTCATTAATCATTTCAGAGCCATGTACAGCTATGTCGAAATGACAGCCTATGCATACAGCCACTACATGATTCGTTTTCCATTTTTCGAGACAACGAATGAGTTGGGTGTGGTCACGAGCTTATGGAAAGCCAGACCACCACTGTGCTCTACTTCCGAGGCTTCTACTTCTCAGAACAGTAAGTAGCTTCTATTGGCATCCGAACACCTTGTGCGACTCGCGACTATTCGAAAAATTCAATTTTTATTGACCTTTTATTTAATGGTGTAGGAGCTTCAGTTGCAAGAAATATATGTTGTGAAGCAGACGATGAAAAAACATAGTACTAATTTGTGCCTGCGAAGCGTAATCCCGCAATGGCTTCGAACAGAGAAGGTTTGGTTTGGTTTGGGTTTGGATATATTCCACCTTGGTGAACAGTGATTGCCATGATTTAAATTTTAGACACACAGTCGTATGTACCCGACAGCCAAGAATGTTCAAAATACTAATGTGTCTCTCCTTGCAATATTCTTCTTGATCGCGAATGCATTATAAATCACTGTAGATGAGCACTCTGTGCAATGGTCCTCAGTCTTCAGATCTTCAGACATCGATTCATCGAATATGCAATTGACTAAGCCCGAAGAGAATCTACATAGAACCTGCGGCAACCTCACGACACACAATATAATTTATGTTTCGAACGTGTCCGAAGACACGACTCGCCATGGAGTAAATATTAATGTTGCAACAACAATTTGCACAGGGGCTAAGACCAGTTAAGATGAACCTCCAAGTCCATGGGTGATGTCAAGGTATGTTCTAATAGAAAAAAATGTTGTCATCGGCAGGTTTCGAACCTACTCAGTCCAAGAGAAACAGATTTCGAGTCGGTTGTGGTACCATCAGGCTTAGACCAGTTACGGTGAACTTCTACAGAAACCATCACGAGCAAATATGAAGGTGTCTTTCGATAGAAAAAACCTTGTCATCGGCAGGTTTCGAACATATAGACGGCTAGAGAAACAGATTTTGATTCTGTTATGGCAACCTCCTGGCTAAGACCAGCTACGGTAAAGTTCTAAAGCATCCATCCATGAGTGAATGTCAAGGTGTCTTCCAATAGAAAAAAACCTCATCGTTGGCAGGTTTTGAACCTGCACAGTCCAAGGTAAACATATTTTGATTCTGCTGTGGCAGCCACCAGGCTAAGACCAGTTACGGTGAACTTCCAAAGAAACTATCCACGAGTGAATATCAAGGTGTGTTTCGATAGAAAAAAACTCGTCGGCAGGTTTCAAACCTGTACAGTCCAAGGAAGACAGATTTTGATTCTGCTGTGGCAACTATCTGACTAAGACCAGTTATGGTGAACTTCTAAAGAAACCATCCATGAGTGAATGTCAAGGTGTGTTCCGATAGGAAAAAAACTGTAGTTCGGCAGGTTTCGAACCTGCGAGAAACAGATTTTGATTCTGTTGTGGTAACCACAACGGTCAGGTCAAAGTCGGTGACTCTTCCACTTAACGACTCACGAGACTTCCTAAGTTGAAACCGAGATAATTCTAATTTATCATCATTAGCAGTAGGTTCGATACAATTGACGTTACCACTAAGTACACATGGAGTCTCTAGAAACACAGAAGGAAATCAGCAGATACTAAAAAAAACGAGGACAATGAGACACTGCCGCCATCTTAAAGGCCAAACATGGAGGATTGGAGACGGGAGTCTCATCTCCCCACAAAACGATGGCCGCGCAGTAATCCATTTCATCCCAAAAATAACATCAGGATCGGTAGCGAGAGCACGACGATGAATCACTGAGGCCATGGGGATTTCAGCGAAACGCGAACTTGAGCCCAAATGGCTGAGCGAACGAGCAATCGAAGAAGACGAGAGAAGAATACGATTCAACGTCAAAAGCAACTGACGCAGGAAGACGACCGATTTGAATGAGGTCCCGATGGTAAAACACGATATAACCCACTCCCTTATGGTAACGGGAATAAATCTACATGACACATTAGAATGGTAACACAGGGCAATGGCAGCACTTACCAGGTTCTGAGAAGTGGAAGCCTTGGAAGAAGAGCATTGGTCTGGCGAACCAATGTGAAAGTGCATGTGAATATCAACAGAGTGGACGTAATTAAAGTTGTTATCAGGCCTGTGGAAACAGGCATCTGAACATACACAGCATCTTATCCTCGATGCAAAATATTGTCCATGGATGACTATTTACACAAGTATAAATGTCACCGCGGAAACGATGTCTCAAGCACTGATAGTTCCTGTCGATGTCTCAATCAAGTCGATTACACAGTAACCCTTCACAGGCACGTATTGCTTAGTGATCATCTTGATCACCTCTTGAGCAACCATGCCGCCAAGGAAAGCTGCAGTATTGGGCAGCTCGGAAAAAGGTGCTCGAGCACTAATATAGTGACATGAGCCATAACTTTAAACCAAGATATAGCCCGACTCACATTTCACCAATGGCATCGTCAGCCTCATCAGGAAGCTTATTAGGCTGTCCGACAATGGACTGAATCTTTGCACGAATAGACTCTGCCGATGGTGACACGGAGGTGTCGCTTGCTTGAAGCAACGAAAGCGCAGAGAGGGCTAAATGTATGCATGTCTCCTTCGGCATCGTTGATAACGACTCCACTGACCCAACAGGCGAAAATAAGTGATCTGAGCCAATGCAAGGTTTCAAAGCATTACCTAGAGCAGCTTTATTCTCATCGAATGTATCCCAAGGTTTGCCTCTAAGAACGACCAACGCATGCGCATTCTTGACAAATGAATCAACCATGCAATCGTCGACTGGTATTCGGAGATAGCTCTTGAAAGTCTGTTTTTCTTCCTGCGCCCTCTCTTTATAAAGTCGCTGCAGTTGTATATAGTTAAGTGTGTCAGACTTCATATCTGGCAGGGTTGATGTGAGAGGGAGCGTATGTGTATCAGATTGTTTCGTGTACTCCTTCAGGGCAGCGAGAAGATGAAAGAAAGGAGATCGATCACAGTCCATAGTTTCAGTGGATAGCGCGGGGTCACTAAAAAGGGCCGCGATTTCCGAAGGAACCTGACGGAACAATTATGCCCAAACTCGAGATAGATGGAACAACAAAAACCTTGGTTTCCGTCCAACATCTGTATGCCTGTGCTTCTGCTTCGTCGAAGTTTTCTTCGTCCGCTTTCACCTTCTGCGCGAGGATGTCCTTCTTAAACTGTTGTCGTTCTTCGTATGATTTCGGTGGACTATCACCATGCTGTATGATCCTTCATGAACATGCATTCCACCCGAACAAGGACACTTACAGTTTTCTTCCAATCCTCAAGCGCACGAACTAAAATCACCACGTATGGTATGTGTCCGTGCTCTGTAGGATCCATCTTGTCATATTCCAGCGACAGGGCGAGTTCTTTCAAAGCTGGGAATGGTTTGTCGATGCGGAGAGAAGGAGATGTTTCCGAGTGACTTTCGATAACTTTAAAACGTTATGAGCATATTCAAGAACACATATCCGTACGTACCTGTGTGTTCATGAAATTGAATATAGAAATCTGCCAGGAATCCAGCTGATCGGACGACCACAAGAGGCGGGTATCTCGCATCTTTCCAAAGGAGTGCAGAGAGCTTGTTCAAGAGTGCATGATCTAGGTTATGGGCAATGACGATAGTGAACGAAGTGATCCACTCAGGCTGCGACTCGAGGATGCTCTCGAGATTTCTAGTATCTGCGCGACCTTCAACGCCGTCATTTAGCTCGCTCAGAAGCCGTACAGCCTCCTCTGCTCTATATTTTCCAATACTGTCGGATCCTTCTAAGAAGAAGTTATTCCCGGCATCAGAGTGTGACACCTTGGCGTGATCAAGGATAGTGAAGTGCCCGATACCAGGAAGAACGAGGTTCTTCAAAATTGAAGTTGAAGTGGCGGATCCAGATACCAAAAGTACCCGAGAAGACTCTAATGCACTCTGTCCAGTTGCTGCCCACAAGCTTGTTCGCAAAATGTCAATTGGGCCTCATTTGTAAAGTTCTCCTGAAGTAATCTTACCGGAGTTGACGATCATATCTTCGTGTTTTAGCATCTGGGGCAGACCTATGTCTGGTCAGCCAATAAGTCTTAATTTACTAAAGAGATCATACTCTATTGCAGTAGTTGCAGTCACGATGTCCTGAGAGTCTTGACTAGACATATCGACGTTCGAAAGTAAAGAGTGTGGCTGAAAGCGGCAACTGATAAGTAAGTGAAGGTGACAAATTGACGCGTACAGTCACACATTTGTCACACCGTGAGATCCGTGTCTCTTTGACCTTCACTATGACGGACACGCGTCAGTTCGGTGATCTTGCCACCCAGCTCATCGTGGAATCTCGTAGATCGACACTGACGGATACTCTTCTCAAATATAATGATAATCTTGTCCGGTCTATCATCCGGGAACAACGCGACCTCGAAAAAATGACTGAATCCAATCAGAACGTCACTCCAGCGATGCTCATCTATCAAACAACCATCGTACGAAACAAGAGATGCCTCCTAGCATATCACAAGCACCGTATGGATAGACTGCGCGACATGTATTGGGCCGCTGGAGGTGCTTTACCGCATATCCTGAGCAATCAAGATATTCGTAGTAAACTCTCTCCCCATGAAGTCGACTTCCTTCGCCAGTACAGCACATCTGTGATGGATTATCGTGCCGGTTTTTCCAACGAACTCGATATCACAGCCAGTATCACCCATCCACCCAAAGATTTGCATGTGCTGGTTCACGTTATCAGGGATTGTGGGATTATACAGACAGAGCTTGGGACCATCGATTTTCAGAAGGGGCAGAGATTTATGGTCAGGAGAGCTGATATCGAGCACCTCATTGTGCAAGGTTATCTCGAGGAGGTTTGATGGTGCGTTGCAAATTTTTCGTTAACAGGAAAGGTTTTGACTATGATCAGAAAGGAAACACGTGGCTGTGTTTATTTCGGATGCTGCCAAACAACTTGACACTTTGTTGAATGTGTCTACGCGCTGCCTCCACCATGATGCGGTGTGGTCTCCACAACTGCTCAAAATTATCATCAAGTTTACAAAATCGCTTTCCTTCATATCCTAAATACCTGTCTACACATTTACGACCGTTTTCAACCGCGACTCCTAAAGCTTCTCCGTCCCTTGCCGTCCAGCCAACAAACGAACGCTATGATCTCTTCTTTTCTGAGGGCCCTAGTCCTCCCATGTTTACACCAAATAAAGGGGGTTCCGGCGGTTCTGAAGATATATCCGACCATGAATGGCAAATTCGGACAGGTAAGTCTGGCACGCTACCCTGAGGAGATACACTGATGCTACAACCAGATCTCCTTATAATCATCACTCTTTTTGGTCGTTTGTTATCGTATAGGCCGCGCCATCTATATCCTACAGCAAACGCTTCCTGATTTCTTCGATGTCGGCCTTGTCTCAAGCATAGATCCTACAAAGACACCGGCTCTCATCGATTCCAAAGAACCGGATTCGCCGGAGGTAGAAAACATTTACAGTCCAAAAGTGAGGTTAGCGTACACGCCCCCTGTTGCCCTTCCTTTGCCATTTCCAAGAACACTTGGCCTGGAAGGTCAGTAATGTGCCTATATCACGTTCCTGTCACTAAGGACAACTTTCTTCAGGGCTGCCGCTGTACCTGGCTTCATCTGTCTTTATCCGGCACACAATGAGAACATTGTACTCAGACATTCGTGTAGAGCTGCGCAAGGTGGCAGTGCAAGGATCGCCGTCCGCGCACTCAGAAGGTACCGCAGCTGGAAGCCACTCGAATCACCGGCGAGACAAGAGTCTTTTCATTGGCCTGGATGTGTATGGCACGATACGCGTCAGCGGTGGCGTTGGGCAATGGCAAATGTCAGGATCTTTACCATCAACACTGATTCTTGCTGATCATGATCGAATAGAGACTCGACGTACGACTTTTCGCCTATTTCAGGGCTGATACAGACGCATACCGTTAATTCCATACATCCAGCTCCCCATCAGGCTGCATATGATGCGCTGAGAGCGTCGCTTAATAGTGTGTTCGGCTTCAGCGGGCCTGGTTCAGGGGATATCCGACCAGGAGAGGTTCGGGCGATCAATGGTGATAAGGGTGACCTAGATTTAGTTCATGTATTTTCAGTGTTGTTGGCAAAATTGGTTCTGCCTGGTCCTCGGCAAGACTGACGCGTGGCTTGTAGAAAAAGTCCAAACTCGTGAATATGGACCTTGGATATGGTGTAGTTTAGATTCAATAAACATAAAAACCAACGTCCTAGAGCAAGATGGAGGATGCCGCCTCGCATCAATGATCAACGAAAGTTTCGGGCCCCTGGAACAAGTTCAGAACAACTCTTATCGCTACTAAGTTACTAGAAATGCAAACATCGCAGAGACATTGACAATTCAGCGGGCGCCCGAATATAGAGTTGGGAGATACTGTGTCGGAAACTTGAGGTAAGTAATGGAAGGTCCTTCGCATTCATAGTCAAGGTCGCACTTGGCATCGGAAAGTGCTGGAGATTAAACATAATGATGCCCGTAGGTCTATAATCAGTCAGTAGCTCTATTTGCTAGCGGCCAAGCGGATGGCCGCCTTTAACTTGGTGACAAAACCCTCCAATCGATTTCCAAAATTCGTGCAAACTTTCGACAGCACGGCGCCATAAAAGCCGCAGAGGGTGGGAAGGCCACCCGCGCCATGCTCACATTCACACTCGTAAAAAGGTTGGCATTACTGTCGAGACTACACACGATCTTGAGCAGCCTTTGCATGGGTACTATCTCCGCTCGCGTCGTGATGTAGCACAAAGAGTACCTCACCTGACAACGCTGTTGCCGAATTTGCGGCTCCCGAATCACAGTTGAAGAAAACTAAAGAAATCCAGAATATTAATGAAGTCAAAGTACTGGAGGAAAATGCTTGATTTTGACGAGTTGGATCGGATCGACCAAGGAATACTTGCAGTAATACTACCGCGAGTCATTCTAGACGAGGTAATCATTATGATGGGAGTCATACATAGTTATAAGTAGTCAAGACGTTGACTGTTCTTCTGCCGGTTATAACCGGCAAAACTACAAGCAGTCACCCACACCACACACTATGTAGTAAACCTAACACATAATTCTCCGCGTTCATTATTTCTTCGCCAATTATCGGCCGCCACTCTATTGCCTCGCTAAAACAATCCATGTCCTGTCGACGGTCGTTGGCTGGCGTGAGAGTTCATCCACCACTCTCGTTTCCATCATTAAATTGACATACTTGTAAAATAGAAGAGGGATCTCACTGCTCAGTCCGCCTGCTTGCACACAAGATCAACGAAGGAGTCGAGTGTCGGCAAAGTCCGGCTGGCCCTGGCAATGATATTGGCGAACGTGCTGACGGTAACAGGGCATCCAGAAGTGCCAACTTGATGTGGTATTGTTTGAATTTTTAGCTGGAAAATAAGGCTGAGATCCAGCCTGCGCTGTGGATGTCTTTAAAAACATCAAAGACTTGCATGAGGCAGTACGTACTGGATTACGATGATCACATCTTCTAGCAGCGGCGACGATAATAAATTACTTTGATAGATCATGATGAAACCGATCTGTGTCGGAATCCGGGAAATGTATAGGGAACGGTTGCCATGCATTGGTCCCGTTGACCCAAGTTTAGAAACCATATGTATCACAATTAACTTTCAACTCTTTCTCAACTCGCTCCGCCTCTTTCATCTCACGTCTTTTTACCTTGAGCTCGCCGCCGACCTCGTCTTTCATTGACTGCACACTCATTTTTTTCCAATCGTTAAGGCATTCTTTCAAACGCAATGTTCACCAAAACAATTTCTGCTCTTCTCGCCCTGCCCTTCGTGGCACAACGTTAGTATTTTAAAATTTTAATGCGCTTTTACGGTTGGTTCATTGTGCAATTTTTTTGTTTTGTCGTTTTGTAGTTGTTTCTGCGGACACCTGCACTCGCACTTACACTGCTCAGGCTGGCGATATCTGTGACGGTATCTCGGCAGCCAACAATGTTTCCACGTACGTCAAGTCTCAGTCCTTGTTCAAAATCCTGTGTTGATGATCTTCTCCCTGCAGCTACCAGTTTGCTGTCGTCAACATCGGAACCGTTGATGACGCATGTGATAACCTTGTTATTGGCCAGAGTTACTGTCTCGGATGGCAGGGACAGGACTGCTCGACCACTTACGTAGTCCAGGCAAACGATGATTGCGATATCATCTCCAACGCCGCAGGCATCAATGACACCATCCTCTATTCAAACAACCCGCAGATCAACGAAGACTGCACCAACATTTATATTGGAGAGGTACCTCAATATTTGTCAACTTCATGACAGTTTCTAAGGCTCTCACTTAGGTGCTGTGCACAGCGACTACTGTCCAAGTCCCTCCTGCTCCAGCCGGAACTACCCCCGGTACGACTATTCCTCCAACCGCTACTCCTGCCAACCCCGATGGCGACCTCCCTTGGTGCGATTAAATTTCTTAATCTCCACCACTCCGCTGCACCATCGAGTGTATTTCGCACGGATCGCGGCCTGTGATCAACGGTGATGACAGGCTGGTCGTGTCATTGCTTTGGTCGTCTTATTCCCTTCTTACACTTCTCAGTTTGTATCGCCTTGTTTTTTACAACCAGAGCTATCCCCGGTGGTGGTATACCCAGCAATAGTAAATTCACTTGCACGTTTATTACCTTGAATCCTCCGCATGTAGGTAATTCCGGAAATTCCCCTTACATTCGAGGGAATCGATCGCGGTTTTATGGGTTTGCCCTTGTGACAATCATTTATATACGCCGTTGCCGTCGGTGTGATGAGGATATTCAGGAACGCACTATGGTAAGCTTCTCTCAGTTGATGAAGCAGAGGAACAAGTGTTCGCCAGTGCACCTTGATCCCTAGAAGAAGTGATCAAGCGGCCAGTGCCCCTGTACCCTTTCAATCCTTGAAAGTGATGACGAGACGTGGGAAGGCCTTGATAAGAAGATTGCGAATTGCAATTTGGAACCGCTTCCGCCTTTAAACAGTTCCTTTAAGCTACTTTCGATGATTTGAGTCACCGGCGATTCTAGCGCCGCTACAATATGGGAAACGGAGAAGGGACTCGCACCGTGACTTGGACTCAGATACGTTATCCCTGCGGATCTATCATGTCACACCCCAGAATTATTTGCGTGAGGCCTCGCAGCGTATTCCTGAATCTAATTTAGAATCATGAGTACACTGCGAAGCATGACAAGAGTCGCAACACCACAGAGTGTTTATGACTCCTAGTATGGTCATCGAGATGCATGATGACCATACTAGGAGTCATACGGTCGTGACGCAGATCGTCACACAAACCATAGCTGCCCAGTCCCAGCTGTCTGTTCAAACACCTGCTCTGAATCAGACTCAGAAGAAGATAAGGAAGAAGAAGCGTCGTCATCATCGGTGGTAGCCAGTTCGAGGATGAGCTGATAAACAAGGGATATGTTATGCACTACTGGGTGGACGTGGAACCATAATTTGTGTAGACTGAACTGCGGCGAGGTGTCGAATGCAGTTGAGAGAGCAGAGTCTGGGCTAAGTAAGACGACGCCTGAGCGATGAGGGAAATTGACCTAGAGCATGTCCTGGATGGAAGCGCGGAGCGCATGTTTGACAAGCCCAAAATCAAGGTGGCTGCGACTCTATGAAAGAAAATATAGCAGTATAGTAATTTCCTAGGGGCACTATCCCATCCCGTTAGGTCGAATGTGTAAAAAGAGCGAGGAAGACAAACCTAGTAGGAGAACATGATAAAAGGCATTCCTTCAATGGGTGGGTCGTCATCTTCTGGCGAGTAATCAGGATGGTGGGAAATGTATGTTCCCTCAAGGCCCTGTATGCTGGATCCCGAAGGATCTGAGATGGGAGAGAGGAAGGAGGCTGAACGATCCGAGAAATGGGTACGAGTGGGAGATGGGATCTGAGCGCCCAAATGCGACCAGTGAGCAGTGGTGAGCTGACGTCCAGCTGTGCCCTGAAATATATGTCAAATAAGTTGTGTTTATTTCGTTCCTTATTTACCTGCTATAAACTCAAGCGCCCAAATGATGCAAACATATCAGTTCTTAAATAAAAACTGAGATGTAAGTACGTACTATATGTATGCCACATCAGAGAAACACTTCAAACACGGAGTGCTACGGAGCACTCCGTAACATAATCCAACCCGCTGATGAGTAGCTGACCAAAACTATAGCGTACCTTGTCTTTCTAGGCACTACGCACATTAATAGAGTTCTTGAATAGAAACTGAGATCGTACTATGTCTTTCTAGCTCCCTCTCTCCTTGTTCGCTCGCCTGTCACCACGACACTGTAATGGTCCAGGGTAAGGACGAAGTGAAGCAAAAAAACACAAACACGAGAGCCAAGAAAAAAATTGCTCAAAAATAATCATGAGGTTGAGCGAGAACACCAAACGTCTGCTCATTGCTGTCGTTGTAAGTTGAATATAAACTGAAACGAAGGAAAGGGAGAAGGACAAATTTTGAGATGAATAGCACAGCAAAAGTGCCATCATAGAACATCTGACACAAACAAGATCACAGGATGTGCTGGCTGATAACGCAAAAAAATGGCCATTAACTTTGAGCATTAACTCGCGAAGACATACATGAAGACTGTCCAATACATCTTGCTTTGGCTTTTCGCCCATACATGAATTCAATGATGTGCCGTGCACGGACAAAGTCTTGATCAGTAATTGGCTCGTAGCCTATATGTCTTTAATTTAGCACGCAACTCATTGAGAGATTCCTCGTCTTCGGTTTCTGTCAATTTAAAGAGACTTCCACAATATCAATTCACAAGCTAAAATATCTCAACACTACAACTTACCATTGTGTTGGTAATTGGATGATGACATGCAGGCATTTATCCCGACGAACATCAAAAACATCAGACAATAAAAGGGTAGGCATGAGTAGTTCCCAATTAGGGTCAAAAGTGTCGAGTTCGTCCTTCAGTCTATCGTCCAGAGGCATGGAGGTCTTCCAGAGATGCGACTGGCAGGCCTCTGCCTCACTGACTATATCACCAAGCGCATTCTGAATGATGTTTCTGAGCGTGCCAACACTCTCTGTGCTTTCAATGGTGACAGAGAATTTAGTGATAGGGATCACCAACAATTGACCAGTTAATCTTGATGGGGAGACGTAGAAGCCGGGCTGACAAGAGGATGAGCATAAGTATGGATAACATGTGTGCACGCTGACTGCTCACTTTCTGGAGGGCATCGCACTAGAATATGGATATTTATATCGTCAGGTGCAACACCAAACAACTCATACAGTGGAGTAAATGGCCAGAGCATGAGACTGGGTTTAAGATCAGGTTTTTTGGTCAGGTTCTTCGGTGTAATATCGACCTTCTGAAATATCAGTCCATCAAAGTACCGGACTCTCAATCAATCACTTGCCTTCCATAGTTCAAGCAGATGTGCAGGCAAAAAATCATACATAGAGATCTTCTCTTTCTTGATAGCATCCCTCAAATGGCTGACATTGTCTGTCCTTGGAATTGTAACAGAAAAGACATGGCTTATATCTTTGCAGGGGAACCAACAATTAATATGGAGTGTGTCAGACTCAGACATCATGAGATTTAGGTGTGGGTTAAACTTGTATAGGAGTCGGATATTTCTAGGGTCAATCAGCCTATTATGTAAGCCGTAGCTGCCATTGGATCTTCCCAGCCTACGTTATAAAACAACATAAAGTGATGTAAAACACTGGAATCATACCGCACGCACTGACCTGGGACCAGCCACACATGGTGGTGGTTACCACCAACTCCAGGTGACCTTGTCAAGAAAACGAAGCCCTCGTCATGCAAGGCACTGCAATCTTGTCAAAGGTAAGTTTTGCTGACCATCAAATGGGCTCCGCTTAGTTTCTGCAATAGCATTTTAGCAAGATCACCGTCTCTTCATCTCTGTCGAAAACAGTGGATTTTAGATCACCTGATAATGTTGATCCATCCGGGCACGTACTCAAGCTGTTCCATGGTATACAATCATCCTGCTAGTGAGGGGTGAGTCGCTGCATCAAACATCTCCAATGTCTGACTTTGACCCTAGTTCTCCAAGCCAGAGTGCTTTCATTATGAATGAGGGCCAATGCGAGGTCTTTGAATGTTGCTATCCCTGTGCCGGCTATTGGTTCAATATGCTTGCGACACATTTGTTCATTCATTGTCCTCTGGGTGCAGACTCGATTCCAAGGCCCTGCTGACATGCCTCCATCTTCACTCAGAGACATGCTACTATGTAATCCTAATGATGTGGCCCATTGAAAGTCAGCTACTGCACTGTCGACTTAACAGCCCGCCACCCTTGTCCGCAACTAGCACTATTCCCATCCAGTACACAACATGGGTTACATAAGTTGTTTATGACAAATATTTAAAGTGGTATCGCAATCCATTTTAAGTCTTCATCCGCATATTTTTTTCTTTCCGATCACAATATTAATGTAGCCTAGTGGAGAACAATATTTCATGATTTTTCTATCCCCTCATTTTGAGATGAGAACTTTGACACCACAAACAGATATATGTAACCTAATGAAGGAGAACTAAATGTGACATACAACGACCTCATCTATCCAAATGTCTCATCAATGCCAAGAAGTATGCAATTAATCCCTACATTACACGCACACATTATGTCAGACAAAAGCTTAGCAATGCTTACTGCAGGATGGAAAGCCTGGACGACCTCCATGATTCACAATCACCAACCCTCAGCAAGGCACGCATACCTGTTTCGGATCTATGATTCAAGCAGCTGGCACTGGTTTGTATGACGACGATAGACTTACATAACAAGGTCACAAACAAAGTTTGGATTGCAAAACTCCCCTGTAGAAATGAGAAATTGATCAGATGCTATTCCGAGTAGTGTTGCCGCGAAGCGAACTGAAGCGAATTGAAGTGTAAATTGAGACACTTTGGTAGACTTCGATGTCAATGAAGTTATTTGAAGTGCAGTTCGTTACACTTCGCGAAGTCACAGACAAGTCTGAGAATATATTAGTAATCTAGCTCAGAGCTGGTTACAGCATAATCCAAGACCCGGACGAGGATTAGTTCTCATGTTCATTTGCGAGCAGCTAAGTAACTTCGTCAGGCTTGCCCGTTACCATGAGCTCGTCTATGGCATTCTTACATACTGGCCTTGAAATAGTATAACCTACTTCTGCAACAAGATGGGACCTGATGAGACGTGCAATTCAACTGGTCTTGCTTGTAAGAGAACTTAAGTATATGTAAAACTTCGAGAACGTTTGGTGAAGAGGTTAGCACGCCTGCGCATGTCTCTTTGCTGGATGAGAAAACTCGTTCAGAAGGAACAGATGAAGCAAAAGCAACGAGAATATATGTTCTTTTTGCTACAAAAAATTATTTTCATTTATTGCAAAATAGTGGATGTACCTCCCAATATCATCCTGTTTTGGTGTTACTAATCGTGAAACTGATGAGCCAGAGTTTGTGAGCCTTGGGATACGCAGTGCTGCAGGCAAGCCTGGAGGAAACTGTGACCGACTACTTGGAAGAAAACTTGCTCTTGGAGTGAGGCCGCCCAATGAGTAGTGGAAATTTTGTTTCGAAATGGACAACAATGTTTTGTGCAGCTATCTGTGAGAGTGAACTTTCAGGGTACCTTTTCTCACAGATTTCAATTCAATCATGAAACTGACTTAGCGAATGTTCGAGAGAATGTGCGAAAAGCCTACATCAGGAAACCTACAGCCGAGCAAAAGGTCTGGAGCATGGTGCTTCTTTCCAAACGGCTGTAGTAGCCCGTAGTGTCCTGTAGCATCGCTTAAGAATAAAGGCTCCGTTGGGTTCCGAAAATTTTGGACGTGCCATAATGCCCAATAAGCGATCATATCTCGAATGCATGATCATACTATCTCAAATCATGATGTAAGATAATCATATCTTAAACATGTGATGGTATATTTGATTCGTACTGATACTTCTACAGGGTGGGGAACTATTGGTAACTGAGAATAGCGTGGAAAGTCTCTTCGTCTGCAAAGTTATTCACATAAAACTCATGCGCCAGCTGCAAACTATTGTTACAATCCATTGCCGGCGATATCTGCACACTGAACTTTGGGATTAGCTGGATGACCTGGCACACATTGTCTAGGGGCACAATGTCTCCCAAAGGAGACTGGTTTGATCGAAGATGGCGGTGAACAAGAAACATGTCGGTCACATGAGCAGGAGCAACAACATGAAGATCGTCAACATTGCCGACCGACGACTGAGAAAAGTTGAAGAACTCGACGTAGATAAAAGGCTGGTTCAGGGCGGTGACTTCAGAAATGGGTTGGAGGATGGCTTTGACCTGTACAACCAGATAACCTATAGTGCATGACTGAGGAGGCACAGCACATGGCAAAGAGTCCACATACGTTCAGAAAATCCAGGGGAAAATAATTCACCACTTTCATGAGCAAGTAAGACGGTGTTTCCCCTTCCGAACATCATCAAAGGGTTTGGTGGTAGTGCTTGAATTGTTTGAGGAGGGCTGACAATGCGCGAATCTTGAATAGAACATTGCTGCATGCGGAAGTTTTGCCAAAGGTGAACACGATGAAAGGAGAGGAGTGAACAGTTGGAGGACGACATCTGTCGACCTTGACACTGAAGGTAGGATCTACCAGAAATTAGATCACCAAGCACTGGACAGAGATCAGGGATGTGAAAGAGTTGAGAAGCCTCCTCGACAGATAGGTTGGGATAATGAGCGTGACAAGTAAGTAAGATGGTGATAGAATCATCCAAAGAAACACGGGAGTGATCTTTATTAAAAAGTGAAGTGATGGGTTTGCCTCCGCCAACATACTGCTTGTCAGGAAGTATTGTAGAAATCCATGTCGCTTCGGGATAGTGAAGCATCATCATATTTGCCTCCCTCGACATCTCATATATTAAACTCGTCCGTATTAAACTTGTCCGCTGTGACTTGAGAACTGTGTAAAGCTGAAAAAATTGGAGTTTTTCTTGCTGATCGAGGAAGCGGCAGCACTGACCATGGAAGTCCTTGTGGTTTGACATCCGGTAAGGCCGTTTGACATGAATGATATGACAACGTTTGGTGATGTCACTGCTCCATTGATATGGAGCACCCATAGCACACGTGCTTCGAACAACATGCTGTGCTAAGCTCTAGCTTTTGGATTTGAAAATGGTTGAGGGGACTGTTCTTGCCACGGCAACCGCCCGCTAATATGATACTATTCTTGTAATGATGGAACTCCTGAAGTGCTTCAGATAGAGAGTGTAAGGTCTCGTCATAATGGAAGAGGTTTTGGGCCTGAAATATAAACTCTGTGATAGCGCGTATTGCACATGCAACATGATCTGGGACAGCACTGACAATCATGGCTGGTAGGAGTTTCTCGAGATCTCGATGTTCTCACCAGTGCATTGCTTCAATGTACCTTTGCCAATGTGTCTCCACCAAGTTGAAGCCAGCCTCGGCTCCTCTCTCCATAATGTTTATCACCCAATTTAATGGGTGATCGAAGTAAAACTTGTGCCATTGGTGGAGAGCATCTGGGGTCAAAAAGTAGGATGGGCATGCGACCCCCCAATCCCTCCAGTATGGCTCAATTACACTGTTGAGATGCAGGGTCTGACATGCCTTGGAAAAGGCTACAACATTGCAGGGATCAGAAATAGTACATGCCTTTGTGATAGCGTTGAGAGTATGAGTACAAGTTCAAGGGGGGATGGTGAAGGGTTTCCAAATTTGGTGGACGTAGCGAGAGAGATTGGTGAGTGTTTTGATGTGATGCACCTGATGAGCAGTTGCTCAGGGTAGTCGGCAATCCATGCAACTAAAGGGGTGTGAATCATGCGTATATCTCCCTGTGGGTCTGGCATAAGGCAGCCATCATGGGTGGCTATCTTCAGATTTTTCATAACAATCGATATAGCGAAGTGGTTATTCATGCAGACAATATTGCTTGTATGGGCTTTGAGACATGAAGAAACTTTGGGATAGGGAGGTAAGCAACCAAAGTGAATGTGTGCAATGTTGCCTTCATATGGACGCCTGCATGTATATTAGCGAGTGAGATCAATACAGGATGCATCTCCTTGTTCCCAGTCGCGATTGTGAGAGGTGTATCACTGACCTGTAGCCCCCATGTGACATCTGCACTCATAAACTCTCCATACACTCATTTGCTACGCCCATTGATTACTTCGTATTCCCTATATGGCAGGAAGTCCATACAGGGCCAAAGGCTGGTTACTAAAAAGATACTTGACAACCTCGAGGCTGTCCCTCCAGTAAAGCATGAGTGGCGATTTTGTCTTGTAGGATCCAACATTAATCTGTTGGTGATACCACCGAGGAACCTCAGGTAGTGCCTCAATTCAAGTTCTCAGATCCTTGGATGTGTTGAAAGAGGGCCTGTTAACCTCGGTCTACATTGTTATTAAAGTACCAGTACATAGTAAGGTGTGAATATGACACTTATGTGCTCGAGACAAAGGAAAGAGTCGACTTCTTTTTGTGATAATGCTCTGCTAGAAAGCCAACTTGCAAGGTCAAACTCAGATTTAGATGCAAGGGATAGTAGATATTCTTGGTGTTACGAATGTTAGCATGTATGTCATTATCCATTTTTTGGAGGTATTTTTCCCTCCAGGGAGGGTGACAGGCATATTAGGGTGATACTGTTGTACTGTGCCAGGACGTGGGCCAGCAGAAGGGTCAACAGAAGCGAGAGCAGAATTGTCTACTGGCAGACATGGGCCCTCAGGCTGTAAGGGGAGATCACTGATGACTTCTGTGTCATCTAGAGGATCAAAGTCCTCATATCTGAGGTAGACTGTGTGCATGGTGAGATAAAATCACCTAGTCTAGTAATAAACATATATCACATACTGTTTTGGGCAGCTTCAGTATCATCTCCATAGTCAGCTCGGTAGTTATCATTTTTGTCGACATTGGTAGCACCTTGAACGACCCACTGGCCGCAATTAACAGCTCTTGACAGATGCCATATAACATTGTCACTGCTTTGAAATGCCTCTGCACAGTTGGGGCAAGTGAAGGTATTCCCATTGTAAGTTGAATGTGGCAAGCGAAAAAGAGTTACATATGCATATGACATGCTGGACTTTTTCCATTGAGAAGGGCCATTATATATTGTACAGCAACAGAGACAACTATTTCCATTCTGATGCTGCAATGTAGCATCACCAGCAATGCACAATTAAGATTACTGGTATCAACTTAAAAAGGTAAGAATACTCACTAAACACTGGCAGTGACTGCCACATCATGATAGCATCCCATTGCGAGGCCCTGTGGACTCTTAGCAGCATGACTTGAAGACTGGCAAGATTGGATCAAATATTATGCACTAGGGATGGACTTAGCAATTTCATCCATGAGATCGTGCATGAGAACTTTGTTTGTTTACTGGCTCACATGCAAGCCTGACACTCTACTGATAAGACTTCGCCAGCTTCAGACATTGAATAAACAACATCGTCATGTCTGCACTGAGGGGCAAGTCACCAGCATCAAGCAGCACTAACTGCCCCGAGAGCAGTCTGCCTAGTCTGTTAATTTTTCATAACCTTCAACTTAGTACTCACCTTAGCGCTCCAGACTTAGATCATCCACACCTCCCACCGAGGTTTTGACTAGTTCTCCTGTACTAACAAGTTGTTCCCCTCCTTTGAACCCCGTCAGTCCTGTTTACAAACATATCCTTGGCGCCAAGGGTACTATTAAGTCACCCTTGGATGGTAGTCATAAGGGCGACTACATTGGATATGACTTATTTCCAGGTGACCATGACCATGAAGTCCAAGCGGTCCCTTCTTCTCCCACGAAGAAAAGAAAGACCCTCAAAACATCAGTAAGTGACAATATTGTATGAATAATATCTTTATTAATTTTCATATCTTCTCAGCTGCATTGCGCTCGCTCTTCTGAAGTTTCAAACTCTACTTTACTGAACGTATGCTTGAGCTCTTGTGGGTCATCTGTCGGGTCATCCTGTGAAAGCCCAATACCAATGCCTCCGCTCCCTGGAGCTTGAATTGATCAAATCCATCAATGATGATGAACTTGAAATAATGAGACAAGACTTGACAATGACCAATTTACAAATTGGCTTCCTCCAGAATGAGCTGGACGATGCAGGGGTGGTGATAGGGGATAGAGGGAATAAGTGTTCCCAAAGCAACCTGTTGTTCCTTGGTGGTGGCGACATTGAGGCTCTTGGCAATGATTCTGGAAATTCTTTGCCAACAGAATCAGTATTTGTATCTGGAAGTGAAGGCTCGAGTTCTGACTAGTTAAGCCGCATTTACTCATCATTTTATATATTCCATACCCGCCCATTTGTTTTTTTATCGCACATTTTTTATGTTGTTCTCTTACTAGAATTGTGATACTACTACAATCATCACCCTTGTGCTCTTAAGTTGTTGACATTTGTTGTTTTA
>JABCPU010000951.1:0-20433 GCA_016800925.1 Suillus spraguei | reverse complement strand
TCAAAGAGCTGAACGGGAAGATCAAAGAGCTGGAAGGCAGAAAATAAGCAGCAGAAGAAAAAAACCAAAGAGCTGGAGCGGAAAATAAGCAGCAGAAGAAAAAAATCAAACAGCTGGAGGGGGAAGTCAGGGATAACAAGCAGAAGGTTGAGTGGCTTGAGGAGGAGGGGAAACACTTGAAATACAGGTCACACAGGTAAGCGACCCTAATTTGTTATGTTGTTTCAAAATTTGATGATTTCACTGCAGAACTGTGACAAAATTCTGATAATCGACAGACCAACGCTGCATGGGAAAAACTGAGAAACAAAATATGGCTTCACGAGGCTCAACTCTCCATGCAAAGCTACCACCGCCCATGGACCGAAGACCAGAAAGGGCGCTCAACAGGGCAGTTAAGATTTAGTCACACAACTCCCTGTTGGTGAAAAGCTCTCACAAGATGTGTTATGCATTGTGCTAGCCCGGGCTCAGTGCAGGGCAGTGCCAGGAACCTGGGCAACATAGAAGCACACCCCAAACCAAGTGAAGACACTTTTTGGGACACAAACTTGTCTAGACAAGAAAGAATGGCATACTTGAGGATTTACAACTGAACATACGGTACTTCCCTTTCCCTCTGAGTAGATACCATAGTTTCTTGATACCCTCATATTTCAATTTTCATAAATAACAAGGGCGTGCCTTCGGTCAGCTCAAAGTTCTTAGATCTTATGGTAGCAAGTCATGAAAAACAACATTTGCGCAGTCTTGCTTTTTGTTTGTCTTCCCAAACAGACACAGAGTGTCTCTTCGCATTCTGACTCTTGACAGTGCAGTGTATAATTGACCATGTGCAAAAGGATCTGTGCAAAGGTCGAGCATGGTTCGCGCTAGCGTTAGCCATTGGCAACCATTAAATGTGGTTGCATACCCAGGTTGCAAGGGAAATTGTTTTGCTTTATCCATGATGAATGGTTTGGATGGAACGTGAAGTTGATTTGGGAATACAGTGGCTTTCAAAAGTATTAAGCAGTTGCTGGCGACCTCTGCATAATTTCACGGTGTTGTCGGTGTAAAGATACAATCTAGCCTGGGCTGTAGATGAACCATGGCCTAAACTAGTATGCGAGTCTTGCGCTCCGTCTAGTCTGCTTCACTTGCAAAGCAAGAGCATTGACCCTAAAGGGAATGCTAAGTTAATATAGTTTGATAATGCCCAACCTGTGGTGCGTGACTGCCGTCAGAGGTAGCGAGATGCTAGCAGTGACCTCCAGTCCATGGGAAACTAGCGGTAAGCACAGAAAGCGGTAGACAAGCGGTAGTGAAAGTGGTAAAACTGCGTAGTGCGTGGGTAAAACTGGTATGGCGTGGGAAACTGGCGGTAAAACAAGCGGTGAAGCGTGGGAAAGCGTAGCGCAAGCGGTGAAGTGCGGGGAAAGTGGTAACGAGCGGTGGTGCATGCAGCAGTAAAGCAATTCTTAAGAGACAGTAACTTCGGCAAAAGACTTTATTCTGTTAGAGACAGTAGTGGTGACAATTCCTAAGTACCGTGTGTACCATAGAGGGAAAAGTAAAAGTGCCAGAATGTGCGAAGAGTCCTTTTTGACATGTACCATGAATGGCCAGAATACATAGCGAGAATGGTAGCGAGATAGAGATATTTAGCTAAGAGGCACGCAGCGAGCAAGCAGGTGTCACAGAAGGTAAGGTAAGTCTTGCCGTAGCTTTAGTAATGGGAAACGAATATGCTATGCACCAATGGATCTTAGATGGAAATGGAATGGACAGGAGGACATCGGTAGCGAGATTTGTAAGGGGCAAGGATCCATGGAGCAAAAATGGTACCAGGAAGCAAAAGGCTCATGCTTGCTATAGGGGTTTTCTCAGTAGCCACTGTAGGCAGTAATGAGACACTTGTGTAAAATGGCACTTTCATGGTCAGCATGACTTTGTTTGCTACATCGTCTTCAGAATGGAAGCAGGTATCAAATCACAAAAAGAATTACTGGCAGTAGACGGCTTCATTGCCACACCAGAAATGGGTGATATTCATGTCAATGTGTCCACTTTTGGTGCCAATGCCGCATCTGTTGAAGAGGCATCTATCTATTGGATATGAAGGACAACTGTTGGACCTATCATTGATGATGATGGCAAGTCTGTGCATTCTCTTCATCTCTTTGCCAATGATGTGTCACTTTCCAATGACCTTTGCTGTGCCATCAGCAATCGTCCATGAATACTGTTTGGAGGAGTTACCTTCATAGGTTTGAGAGATTTTTGGCAGGTGGGTCCCATTTTCAGCGAACAGGAGAGACCACACTCTCGCATCGTCGGTAAAGTCATGGACATCACATTCGCATGTCGAGTCTTATCACAGCAATTTGGACCATGGGACCACAATTCACTGCTTTCATAGATCGTATTGGCAACCATAGAATCTTAGTCGACCCATCCTGGAGTACCTGCTCATCGCCTAGATCTCAAACAAACTGCATCCCCGGTTCTCAATGCATTCAAAAGGCACTGCATTCACTGCATCAACTTTTCGTTATCTTGTTGGATTGTTCTAAAAGCATAGATCTACAATACTGAATGTATTTTGAATACACTCTAGGTATCTGATTGATGTTTTGAATGTATGGGCCCCTTATCAGTGGAAATATCAAGTATAGACACAATCTCAAAAGTCCGGCTCATTTTGAGCTGATCTTTGTCATGAAAAGCAAGTAAATATGCTATATAAATTATTTGTGAACAGGTTGGATCATGGATGCAAGGTAGAGTGGTTAGAAAATATCAAAATGTCAGAAATGCGACTTTGTCCAATTGTGCTCCTGCAGATGAATACTTTAGGTTTTCTGTAGTAGCTAAGTTATATATATACTTAAAATATGAGTAGAAATAGACCCTCACAAGAGTTGAGGTCCGGTCCTATAGGAAAAAAATGACAGGGGATAAACCATCAGGAGAGGGTGGCTGCACTACACAACAGGATCTTGTCATATAGTCCTGAGCTCCTGATACATTGTTCCTATTGTTAAATATGTGTTGGGCATCCTTTAACCAAGTCTATCTACCTAAAAATAATCAAATGGGAACATATTTTATGTTTTTCTGTATATGTACTATATCTATTGATGCAGGACGTCTCAGGAGGTCAAATAAAGCTAGGAATCTCTTCAAATATGTTCCTAAGCATGTTCTAAATGTCCTATATCACACACCTATCAAAAGGACAAAAATGCGAAAGTGTTCTGTGCCCCAGGTTATGTTGAAAGAGGCCTGGAGGAGGAGCAGGCACACAAATAAAAAAAAAGCGGTCTATTATATTATATTATACACATATATGCCAAACTACTACTTATATATTAAGAGAAACCCATTGTGGTGTGGTGGTGAAGCTGCAGTGAGGTAGTAGGGTGTGAGAATAATTGATATTGTGGAGATTTCCAAAAATGGGCGATGTTTTTGGTGTTGTGGGGTAATTCCCACAGTAGGTGTAAGACTATTGTGGGAATGTCCTGACAGGATCCTCCACTGATATATCAGCCCTATGGACCATAGTAATATGCACCATAGTATACACACTTTGATTACAACTATAAATGTTTGATGTATCATTCTTACAGTATGGCCTGGGACGCACACCCAGAAACATCTACTTACACACTTTGACCTTTCCAATTCTCCAAATATCTCCCGACCTTTCACGTCAGCCAGCTACGACGATATCACCCGAACGACGCAGATCTGTTTCCTTCACGTGAACACCTGCGACCGGGTCCAGTCATTACAGAAGACAGCCAATCAGAAAACTTCATCGATAAGATCATTGACGAACGCAAGGTTGGGCGCGGAAAACAATACTTGGTACGCTGGGTAGGCTTTGGTGCTACAGACGACGAATGGTTACCTAGAAGAGAGTTGGAAGATTGCGAAGCTTTAGATGTTTGGGAGAAAGAGAAAGCTCAAGAATAGTGGGAAGGGTGTAAGCATGACGCTTACCACATATCAAGGATGACGCAAACGATGACTCAACCTATGACGCAATACGTCCAGGTCCTCTCTGATTGGACACCATGAGGCCCTAACGCGTATTTAAGGCTTACTGTATACATACCTAGGACTTAGCTTCTCTTACCGCCTTGTCAATCATACGCTCTTCCACATTACTGTTTGTCTGTTAGTGTTGCTGTCCAAGTGACGGCCTTTCAACATGACTCTAGACCATCCGAGCCAGCTGCCAGTGGAACTTCTACAACAAGTCTTTTTGCTCATTGTTGACGACATACCAGGTTGTCCCAGTATCTTCTCATTAAGATATAAGACTGTCTCACCGTTACCGACCCTCCCCTAGTCTTCACCAGAGTGTGCCGCCTTTGGCGAATCGTTGCACATTCAACGCCGGGAGTCTGGTCGCGCATCCAGGTCGCGCTCCCCGGAAAAGTTAAACCATGGAAACCATTTCTTCCATATTCCCTCCAGTGCTGGCTTGCTCGCTCTGGTAGGCTACCCCTCACCATTTCCATTGTTGATGAATCCCACTGCCGCAAATGTTCTTGGACAGAACCAGCGGAAAACTCTCGACTTCTCGATATCCTCCTTTCTGAGAGCCAGCGTTGGAAACGGTGTTCATGCACCTGTGCTAGGCTGGAATCCTGACTTCAACACACGTAGGTTGAGAACCTGGGAGTGCCACGAGTCAAGTCTCAGAAAAATCAATGCACCGAGGTTTTCCCGCCTGCACATCAATGTTTACTTTTATTCGATCGTCTCAATGGGACAACCCACCTCTTCTTGCAAAAATCTACGTCATATCCACCTGCTAGCCGCTTCCGCACTTGCTATATGTCGCACTATAGCCAGTTTCCCTCATCTGGAGACCACCGTAGTTGATCACATTTTAACCTTCCTTGTTGTCCCTGACTTTATGACGGATTTTGTGATGCTTGAATCGATGACCCTCCCCCTCTCCTCCTTCTTGCCGGAGGACACCCAGCAAGAGTTTATCAACATGTTCAATGGACTTCAGCTTCCCATATTGCGAAATTTGACTATAGTTGGGGAGCCGGAACAGTTACAAGTTGATTGTCTTTTGGAGATGCTAGCGGTGGCATCTTTTCAGGTGCCGGTGGTAGACTTCTAGACGGACGCACCACTGAGCAACGTTTATATGATTAATATTGCGCCGCTGCTCTCAATTGTGAAAGAGGTTACTTTTTGTGGGTAAGTATTCTGGAATCTTGCCCGATGTAGTTCATCATGTAAACTTTGCCTGGTCTAGAAACTCGCTTCAGATCAACGGGTATCGGAATTTGCGGCGACTGAAGGAATTGAAGTTACTTTCTCAACATGTAGTACATATAAGGTACATGCCGATGAATTTTGTCATGACGGATGCGAACATGTGGAGCTCTGGTTGGATGACAGCAGTACTATGCCTGACTACAGATTTCGGCTTCCCGTTTCTCGTCTTGCAGGGTGAAGTGGTTACCTAGTATGTGGGCGTAATAAGATTCTGATCGGCTAAAGGTGGAGCTTCGAATTTATCTTTAGTATGCGAGGTCACAGTGATAACGGTGAGTCGCATGTCCAATACTTTTTTGAGGGTCGTAACGTCAGTGAATGACCAAACCGCAGCTGATCGATTGGACTGTTAAATAGGTGTGGGTACGATGTAGGTGGCGCTGGCAGCTGCGCAGTCATTGACGTACGTGGTTGACTTCTTGAATGTGCTTGTATCTAGTATCAGGGTAAGAATTAAATTAGAGTGGAGTACTACTCAAGTGGAGCTTGAATGACATCATGTGAGAGAACTTCGGTTACGTTACGTCCACCTCTTCCTCAAGTACTTAGTCTAGTAGATAAATCATGAAAGCTAAAGTATTTCCCTTAGGTGACGACGTCGACGACGACGACGACGGTGACCGTAACCGACATCGGTGAAACGAACAATAGTCATTTTGCAATTCCGTGGAGTCCCATTTGAATAATCACTGAATAATCATCAACGGTGCGCATCTTCTTTCATGTCTTCACCGTCGCCTCACCGCTCTAATACGATGCCAGTTAGTATCATGTCACCAACACCTGGCACTCGTACCCCCCGTCGCGTCCAATGGGCAAGCACAGATCACGTCCACGAACCAGAACCAGCCAATCCACACGCACTGGATGAGATGGCTCAGGACGTGAGTACCCTTTTATTTATTTTCATCCTCGCTTACACCAAACGCCTAGCCCAATGCGTTTGAAACCCTCAAGATGCACTCGAGCGCCACCGTACCTCTCGTACACACTCCCCATCCGCCCAAGTCATGCCTCCTACCCCAGACGTACATACCTATCCTCCAAGCACACCTTCGACCATGCCTACATCCCCTACATCTTCTACCCCGTTCATCCCACACCGTACCCATGCCTTACCAGGTGAAGTCTTCATCGACCCCCTAGAAAGCGCTGGTCTCCCTCTCTCTTCAAGACAACCGAGTGGAGACTCTGAAATCCCAGCAGACAGCCGCGCCGAACACCTCGCCGTACGCGAAGCAGCAGGCGTCGTCAGAGCACACACGAAACGATTGAGTATCTTCGGTCGTCGTCACCGCTCAAGATCACGATCACGGGTCCCAGTTCTAGAACCAGACTCTGAAAAAGAGAACCGGGATACAGACGGCAAAGGAGAAGAGGAGAAACGCCATTCGACGCCGCAGCAACCACCCAAGAAATCATGGTGGCATTTCCACACTCCCCCCTCAGTAGCTCCTACCCCTCACCACCCCCCACCTTACGCACAATCACACCGTCCTTCTGACCCTGAATCTGGCCCTCAGGCACATACTTCGCAGCCGAAACTAGGCTCTGGCGTGCTGAGTGCGTTGTTGGCACTCTATGGTCACGAACACGATGAACACGATTCTGTGCATAGCGGAGACGAATCAGACCTCTCCAATCCCGATCGTCCATGGCTATCTCACTCCTCCCACCCAGAATCTAAATCTAAACACAAAAAACCCTCCTCCCAGATCTTAAACCAAACCCTCCACTCCGCATCAAGCAGTACTGCCTCCCTTCTCTCCTCCCTCAAGCCCAAAGAGAAAGGCCCCTCGAGTATGGCTGCGCTCATCACAGGTGCGGGGACATTGAGCGGTGCTGCTGCACCTATGCAGTTGGAGTTGGCACCTGATTTGAAGATGAAGAGGGGGTATGGACTTGTTAGGTATCGGTTTGAGGATGGCTTTGAGGGGGAGGGAGCTGGGGAAGAGAATGGAGAGGGAGGGGTAAGACAACGAACACCAACACCTCCCCGTCTCAGCCTCCGTCTCCCCCGTCGTTCCAAAAGCACTGATACTGATTTTACGAGTGGGGTTGGTGGGCGCGTCGAGGAGGACCACGAGGGTGAAGGGGAAGTTGACTCCAAAGTCACTCTCCAATCCCAGGGCGAAACCAAAATGGACCCCGAGGAAGAAGTGATAGATGTTAAGGAGGAGGAGGAGGAGTATTCACCAGATACACTCGCTCCTCCAACGACCGCGACTGCGACTACTTCAACATCTACTTCGACCCCCTCCGAATCAACTCCACCAACTCTCCCCCAACTTCGACCTCCACTAAGGAATCAAAGTCAAAGCGCTGGAAAGGAGTATTGAAAGACCTGCCGCTCCCACATCACTTGCCTAGCGGGCACTTCAAGGGGTTCTCGTTGAGCTTGCCCGGGACGCCTTTAAGGTATCCAGTCAGTGCGAGTGGAACTTCTACGCCTGGAACTAGCGCGACTGGGACGAGGGCTAGTAGTGTTGCCGGTTCGCCTGATGAAAAGGACGAGGTCAGGGACGGTAGAGATGGAGATTATTTCGGTACAAAGTGGATGGAGGAGCAGAAGGAGAGGGAGAGAAAGCAGAGAAAGGAGAAAGAGAAGAGGGAGAAAGAGAAGAGGCGGAAGAGGAAAAGGGCGGAGGTTTTTGTACGTTTATTCTTCCTTTTTTCTCTTATCTCACCTCACTCACATCCACCCCACAGATAACCCGACACGTAGCAGCCATACTCCAACGCCAAGAATTCATCCTCAAACTAGCCCGTGCAATGATGATGTTTGGAGGGCCCTCTCATAGACTCGTCGCACAGATCCAAAGCACAGCACGTGTCCTCGAGCTCGACATGAGCTGTATGTACCTCCCTGACGTCATGTGGATCAGCTTCGAAGACAGTGCGACGGGGACGAGTCATGTCAAGTTTATCAGGCAGGCAAGTGCGTTGGATTTGGGGAAGCTGGGGGAGGCGCATGGGTTGTATTGGGATGTATGTGTTTTCTTCATTTGAATGCGGACTGAACTGCTCTTATCAATGGAATAAAACGTATCTCACCACAAACGCATAGGTCATCCACGACGTCATCTCTGTATCCTCAGCCAGCACTGCACTGGATACCCTAATGCGCAAAAAGCCCATCTACTCTTTCCCTCAACTCATATTCCTAGGTGGGATGTGTAGCAGCAGCATCTGCAGCGTTAGCTTCAGCGGGAGTTTCATTGACTCCCTCGTCTCTTTCCCCCTCGGTGCGCTCCTCGTCACCATCCAGCTCCTCAGTGTCCGTAATGAGTTGTACGGGAACGTGTTTGAGATCACGGTTGCTACGCTTCTAAGCTTTTTAAGCGCTGCGCTTGCTAGTACGAGCAGGATTTGTTATGAGGCTGTTGCTAGTAGCAGTGTGGTTTTGATTTTACCTGTGAGTTTTGACTTCAACTCCCATTTCTTACCCGCTTCTTCCTTCCCATACATCCTTTGCCTCGCATCCCACTGCTAACAACGCTCCCAGGGCTTCATAGTCCTAAATGGCTCCCTCGAAATCTCCTCTCGCTCCCTAATAGCAGGTTCCGTTCGTCTCTGCTACGCCCTCATGTATAGCCTCTTCCTCGGTTTCGGGCTGGCCATTGGAGCTGAGCTCTACCAAGGAATGCTCGGCAAACCCCTAATAGGAGGGAAAGATTCCATGTGTACCATAAGCCACGATCCCGAAGGTGGTTGGTGGCAGCGCACCCCAAGTTTGTGGTGGGCGTTCCTGAGTGTGCCGTGTTATAGTCTGTTTCTGAGTTTGAGGTTTGGGGCTATTATTAGAAGGAGGGAGTTGGTGAGTTTTTCTTCGGTTTAATTTGGCTTGGGTTTGGGTGTGGAGGGGTTTCACGTCCATCAAATCTCTTTCTAGCTGATACTAACTCCGACACCTAGTTCCTCCTAGTCGCCATCTCATGCATCGGATGGGTAACGAACCACTTTGTAGGCACCAAGTTCCCGAACCAGAGCGATATGTCAGCTGCTGCCGGGGCGTTTACTGTGGGGTTGGTGTCAAATCTCTATGGGAGGTTTTTCGAAGGGAATGCGTTTGTTGTTATGGTGCGTTCTCTTTTTCTCATGTTTCTCGCGTCGATGAATTGACACAACTCATAACCCAAACGCATGCAGATCACAGGGATACTCTTCCAGGTCCCTTCAGGCCTAGGCAAGGGTGGACTATTCGACTTCGTCGTGGATCAAACCTCAGGGTCGAGTTCCTCCTATTTAAGCGGGTTTGACACCGCGCTCCAGTTGATCCGCACGAGTGTCGGGCTGACTGTGGGTCTTGGAATTAGTTTGGTACTCGTTCATCCTGTTCAGAGTAAGAGGAGGGCTGCAGGGATGTTTAGTTTGTAGTATGTGGGTGTAAGCGTTGGTGTGGTATGTGTCCCCGCTCCTTCACTCTAAATTCGTACGTATGCTTGCATCGTTTTTCCTCAAAGTGCATATTACATTTAATTTCAGTGTAGATCTGATAGATCATGCTTCCTCAACTTTTCGCTTGATTTCTTTAAATTCAGATGCTCGTCTATTCACTAGCATGGACTTGGCTGTCAATTAGGCTTACTTTCCCTACACGGACATTGTCTTCATTTTCATACATTTGTGACTCCTCACGCACGTTCATTTTCATTTTCATTTTCGTGGTCAACCCACACAATCACATGCAATTGAGCATCGATTTCGCTTGTTTTTTGTATGTCACAATTCATTGGGGAGCTACGTCGAGGTATGTAGCAACACTCGGTCCGGTAAAACGGCTGCAAAAGGGTCGACGTATGATATCATCCTGAAAATTTCATCCAGAATGTTGGGACTAGTATGGATTGAAATGAGCTATATATAAGTGGAATTCTGCAGTGAACTACACCGCTGAGCTTAGAGGAAATGAAGACATACGGTTCATGATAACTTGATTAGCATTGACATGTATATTCCAAAATTCGAAATTCGGAAAAGGCTGCGGAGAAACATACGGGGTCTTCTGCCTTCTGGGAGTAGATAGGGAACTCCACAAAATTTGAAACCGCTTATTGGCAGTACCGGTACACCTCGTATTATACGGCAAACGTGAAAAGTACCAGGAGTAGGCATTTGGGGGTTAGATTGGCTGCGAGGATCGAGGAAATCAAAGTGGTACACAAGTCAGACTCGATTCCTGCATCCCGAACGCAAAGGAGTAGGTACACAACTGACGGACCCCGAGAAGTAGCAAAGGCTCGGAAAAAACCACGTTTCGCCTAGTCTAATCATCAACAGACACAGTGAGGTTGTGATTTGGAATCATGCGTGAAATGTTGATGACGTTAAAGCCTCAAAATTTGAAGTCCAGTAGCCAAAGAGTTACGCAACACCAGTCGTCGAACTTGGCCTATAGAATTGAAGCTTGAAGGATAACCACAAGTTGAAGAAAGGTTTGCTTCCGGATGTGATGCGTCAGAGAACTGCAAAACAAACCCTTGCGACCGACAGTTGCTATAAATAGAGTGTAGTGAGTCTGAACCAGACGCCACGCGCCACGTCTTAGTAACCTTTACAACTCAAACGATTCCTGCCTCGTGCGCACTGCACACACCATATATCAGTCGGAGTCCCCCTAAGACAGAGTCCAGCTCATCAAACCACTAAGTACCATGCCCGCCACACGGAATGCACGCAAGAAAAATAAAATCAAACAATTCTCAAGTCAAGACGCTAGGAAACGGCCTGACAAGCGCGTCAACTTGAGGGTACAACCTGGCGAGAAGAATATCCTTGATGAACAAGTTGCTATATCCGCGGATGATGATCCCTATGAGTTATCAATGCTGACTGACGCACAGACCCCTATATCGCCGGTACCGGTGGCGCAGCTACCATTGGCGCTTCCTTTGACTCCTTTGATTTCTTCTTCTTCTCCTACCATGCCACCTGCAGCGAAACCTCTGAAAGGCCGTAGAAGATTCAGTGCTGATCTTCACGAGCTACACACAACCTGCCCATCTGACCTTGATAAAGGAACGTGGTCTGCGCAATGTAAGTGTGGTTGGTATTTTCGATACTCGGCGCCGCTAATATTGGTATTCATAGGTTTCAGAGCAGGAGATGATGATGGCTCAATAGAATTTGACCTGATAGAGTCTAGAGATAGGACAAGGGTAGTGATACACCTCCTATGTTCTGGTTAGTCGTTATCGAGAGGGGGAGTGTTATTGATGTTGATCACCATCCCTGTAGACACCTCTGAGTACCCCAACACTCACTCATTCTTCTGCCATTCCCCAGAACCTGGGAGTTATGGGGAGCAGGTGAAGGAGATTTGTGACGGGGTACTCAACGACGGTCCCAGCACGATTCACGACGTGGCGAAGCATTTCTTGACCAGTATTTCTGGTGATGATGACAGCGAAGATGACCAGAATTACGATATGCCCCCAGATGAGGACATGAGTGCGTTCACCAGACCAGAGATCCATCGCTCAGTCCTGCGCAGGTGCTCCCATCTATTTCTATACAAATTACTATATACTTACATGCATCACAGAGACTTTGAAGGCGCTCATGCAGCAGGTTATATCCCTGGAGCCATTTGGAGTGGCAGCAGCGAGTTCTTCCTGACAATCTCTGTCCCTGTGGTGGAATTAACTGACAAAATTCCCGCTCACGTTCTGATGTCTTGGGATAGCCAATTCCTACTTCCTCGCCAGCATCTCGTATTAGTCATTTCAGGATTCTGGGGTGTCTATCCGCCTGTTAAGAGCGATGGGGCACTCTCCTCTGCTGCACTTCATTCTTGCACCTCATTGAAATTTTACGTTGGCCTTTCTCGACAGTACAAGCCATCAAAAGAACATGTCGTCGCTTCTCTCCACCGATATGGTCTCCAGTCTGACCAGCAGAATGGTGTCGAAGATGGCATGGTTGAAGAAGAAGAAGACGTTGACAAGGAGTCTGAAACAGGGTTGGCAGAGGATGACAGTACCTTTGACAAATTTAGTTTGAGCAGCTCCCTTGAATCGTTACTTGACGAGCACTTTCTTCGACTGCTCCAAGTTCGACGACAGTTCAAACTTGGATGGGCCGCAGCTGAAGAGCTCCACTGGAGATCGCAGGAACTCCAGAGATCGCCTGAAATTCTTGTGAACGAAATGCAGGAGGTGCATTTCAGACCGACATAAGTGACTGTCATCTATTCATCATTGTTCTATTTCTAGGAACTTTGTGAAGCTGAGGAGGAGGAGCAACGTCTAGTTGGCTCTCGCTACTTACCGCATGATCCCTTGCAAAATCAAGACGGTCACATCAACTTACTCGAGACTGCATTTGCGTACCTTCTCCGTCGATTCACAGTTAGTACCATTGAGATGGTTACTTGGGTCTACACTGATTTGAGAACAGCTTTGCAATCGTTATTGTGTCGTCTGTCACAAGAAACTCAATACCGCATTCGAGGCGCTAAAGCCTTATGTTTGCAACTCTGGTTTGTGTGCATACCAATACTATAGCCTCAACTTTGGGCCTTCCTTAGAGGTTAGCGACTTTTCACTTGAATTACCATCTTTTGCTTAATGACTCGTTCAGTATGATATCTGCAAGAACACTGAGATGGTAGATCTCTTGGTTTCCCTCGCTTACGTTGCTGCGGCAGAACAAGTTCTTGATGAGCCCCTCCCGCGTGGCTTATTATTGAAGGTTCCAGACCCCGTCCATGACAATCGTATGCGCGACTTCGATAGCTTGGCTGTCAATGAAATGCGTATCGCAATCGTGCAACTTATCAATACACTACCTCCGGTTCGAATGTCTCTCGTCATTACCGAAGCTAATGTTCAAGTAAATCAGATTCAGGACATGAAGAAACACCTTAAGAAGAAAGTTGCTTCAGGGACTAACAAGCCGAAATTGAAGGACATGGACCTCAGTATCTTGCCCGCTGCATGGTCCATCTTACGTTGGTACGTCTCTTGCGTTTGAGTCATTGGCCTAATTTAAATCTCCCTAGGTGTGTCGCTTCTTGCACGGCACACCTACAAGAGTTGACTGAAGAGGAAGATCGAATGCAGAACATAGGTCCTTGCGATTCGCTCCCTTCCAGTTCATTTGTTAATTCGGTGATGGTATAGGCTCGCAGTGGCGACAGTTCCGCTTCATGGTCGGTGCCCCTGATAAAGAAGCGAAGTTCAAACATGCCTTAGAACAGGAAATACACGTGGATTCTAATGCGAAGAATTACCCCACCCTCTACGTATGTTTCTTTACACTTTCGTAATGGCAATCCTTCTGATGCGATATTCCAGGCTTTCCATGGGTCTCCTTTGAAAAACTGGCACTCCGTAAGTCACCTGAGACATCTCCGAAAGATACCACTGAGATATTCGATAGATCATACGGCACGGACTGTGGTATAAGACTGTGGCACATGGCCGGGCCTACGGAGATGGTGAGTAGACGATCTCATAATCGTTAACAACCTATCTTATTCTGTTCAGGTGTCTACTTCGCCAAAGACGGCACAGTTTCGATGGGATCCTATGCTACGGTCAGCTCACAGTGTTGGAAAAATAGCGCGATCGCCCCTTCAGCCTGCGTAGCTCTCGCGGAGATCATCAATCTCCCACAAAAATTTACCTCACATCACCCGTATTACGTGGTCAAGCAAACGGAATGGATTATGTGGTGAGTGACATCCTTCAATTCAGTTATAAAAGGCTGACGGTCTGCTTGTAGTCGATACTTGCTAGTCAATACAACCGATAACTCATACTCTAATGGTATCGTCGACACCCACATCCCCACCACCAAGTCAAAGGTACAAAATGTTCCTTTTATTAAACACGATCCAAATCGTCGTCCCTTACTCTCGAATGCCAAAGTCGAAATACCACAGCCTTCTTACAAACTCGAGAAACTTCTCGGGCTTTGCCAAGAGGCATACGTCCCTCCTCATATTGATGAGGATGACAGCGCTGTGTTTAACGCACCTGATGAAGAGGAAGTAAAGCAAAAGAGCTTCGCACCACATGTCAACGGAAAACCGAATCGAGATTGGGAACATGATGCGAATTGGGTGCAGACGAATATTGACCTCTTGTTGCCTCCGCCTGTCGATTCAACCCCAGGAGCAACGATGGCGCTACAGAAAGAGTTCAGGGCGATGATGAAAGAACAGGGGGGCGCGGCGTCACTTGCTACTTTGGGATGGTACATGCCTCCAGAGTTCAATGAGAACTTGTTCCAGTGGGTGGTGGAGATGCACTCGTTTGACCCTGACCTGCCTATCGCGAAGGATTTGGAGTCTAAGTGAGCTTGTGCTGCGTATCATAGAGTTGACTATGCTCACAGATTCTTTCTAAAAGGGGTGTGAATTCTCTTGTTTCGAGATACGTTTCCCGCCGACATTCCCTCATTCTCCTCCGTTCTTTAGACTCGTGATGCCTCGGTTCCTTCCTTTCATGCAGGTACAATCTGAATGATTCAAATACTCGATGTAGCTGACTTTTGATGTCTAGGGCGGAGGTGGTCACATTACTGTTGGTGAGCATCGCTGAAGAGTTATTGTTACGCACAGACTTAGTGATATTGATGTAGGGGGCTCTATCTGCATGGATCTTCTAACTTCAGCTGGTGAGTTGCGACTGTCAATGCGATCCTGATAGCATGTACTGACGTGCATTTAGGATGGCTTCCAAGTTACAAGTGTGTACCTCGCGAGGTATCATTCACGCTGATCTGACATCCCTCACAGTATCGCATCTGTGCTCTTACAAATCAAACTCGCCATCTCGAGCACTGACCCAAACCTGCCCGGCTAGCCCAAAATTGGGAACAGTATGTTTTATCGCCTGCTAGATAGAGGATTTGAATTCTGACTTTTTTGAAGACCGTATCATCCACAGGAGGCATTGTCAGGGTACACAAGAGCGGCAGCTATCATGGTTGGAAGGTACGTTGGTCCTTTGTTCTTCCATCGTGCCTTTAAACGATATTGCTTTCAGTCGCAAATGCGAAGGAAATGGAAAGACTCGTCACCTGGGGTTGAAGTGATCGGAGCACGGACAGACTTGTGTGTATGTTCTTTGTAATTGTGTTGTAAATCGTGAATGTATTGGACCGACTGAATACCTTCGGTCTTCTGACAGTAATCGCTGAAATGCGTACAGCAGCTTTTTCCGCTGGACAAGAGCATGAGATATGGGATTCTGGGCTGGGGATATAGTACTTACTACTTCCTGAACCGTTTTGTGCACTTCTGGCTGTAGTCAGTCGCCGCATCAGTTTCCTTATCGCTCTGTCACATCACTCTCGCCTTTCCTGAGCACCACAAAGTTTATTTCGCATATCCTGGACGAGGATGATACCGCTGTGCTGAATGCACCCGAGGAACTTGAAGTACTACTTAAAGCCATAGCACTGTGCATGTCCTGCAATGGAAACACACGAGTACGTTTGACCCTCTTTATACATCAGCTGATCTTTAATGACCGCAGATATGACCTGAGTGAACGGGTCACTCGAAATTCAAAATAAGCAGGCAAAAGATCCAAGCCCGAGGCTGTGTTCGTTCATGCTCAGTCATCGATCTGAATGGAAATATTCTGGACCAGCCCCATTACCAGTAAGTATTAGCAGTGCGCACCCTTGCCCACGTCATGCTGGATCGCACAAGCCCACTAGTTTATGTAGGGCCGACTGGGAAAAGAGGTTTGATCTCACCGCATCAGTGCATTCAACTATACCCAATAATGATAGAGGGAAGGCTGTCACTTTAAAGCGTGCCCAGACTGTCCTTAGCCCTATAGGCTATAGAATCTCTCATGGTCTCGTGAGTCATTTCACCTTGATCTGGTCAGACTTTGGCTTGGTGAGTTATATATGTATCAATAATTTGAGACTTGTATTTTGTGTTATTGAGTAAATGAGGATGTGTTTCACTGACCTGTAATGTTTCAATGATAACTGTACCGGTTTATGCTTAGTAATTGTGCCGGTTATTCGAACGTGAGCCTCCTATCACTGGCACGTCCTCTGTCTCGCCCATTTCACAAAACATACTTTCTCGCCCATTTACGTCTCCCCCCAAAACCTGTTTTTCTTTACAATGGATGTCACGCAACTAGAGCAGGCGCTGGAATTGTTTACGACGACAGTTTGAAGGTAGCAAACAGGCACGCGACGAAGAGGCTAAGGCACGTGACGAAGAGGCTAGGGAGCTGAAGGTGCAAGGTGCAAAGAGTAAGTTTAAAACTCATTGTGCCAACATATTCATATTCAACTGACTTGGATGTGCGCACATGAAGTACAGAAACGAGAGCCAGGCTGAGTTTGGCAGACTTGACGAGGAGAATAGGCAGCTGAAGAGGGAGATCAAAGGGCTGGAGGCAGAAAATAAGCAGCAGAAGAAAAAAATCAAAGAGCTGGAGGAGAAGGTTGAGCGGCTTGAGGAGGAGGGGAAACGACTTGAAATACAGGTCACACAGGTAAGCGACCCTAATTTGTTATGTTGTTTCAAAATTTGATGATTTCACTGCAGAACCGTGACAAAATTCTGATAATTGAAAGACGAAGTCTTGTCAACGCTGCGCGGGAAAAACTGGGAACAAAATATGGCTTCACGGAGGCTCAAGTCTCCACGCGAAGCTACCGCCGCCCCACGGACCGAGGACCAGAAAGGGCGCTCAACAGGGCAGTCCATGATTTAGTCACACAGCTCCCTGCCGGTGAAAGCTCTCGGAAGATGCGTTATGCATTGTGCTAGCCCCGGGCTCAGTGCAGGGCAGCGCCAGGAACCTGGGCAACATAGAAGCGCACCCCAAACCAAGTGAAGACACTATTTGGGACAAACCTGTCTAGACAAGACAGAATCGCATACTTAAGGATTTACAACTGGACATACGGTACTTCCCTTTCCCTCTGAGTAGATACCATTGTTTCTTGATACCCTCACATTTCAACTTATACCAATTTTCATAAATACAAGGACACCCCTTCGGTCGGTGCCATGTAAACACAATGATATGTACTACGCATTGATGTTTATAATAGTAATTGAGGAAATACAATGTTCGTATTGTCCTGTGTCTCTTGACGTTCTCACTCTCGGCAAAGCTGTGTACAATTGACCGTGACCAAAAAGATCTGTTCGGAGGTCGACTACGGTGCGCGCCAGCGTTAACCCTTGGCACCCGTTAAATGCGGTTGCATACGCAGGCCGCAAGGGAAACTGTCTTCGATTTACCATCCATGAAGAACAATTTGGATGGAACGCAATGTTAGCGCGGAGAATGCAGTGGCTCTCGAATGTATAATGAGTTGGACTTCAATGAAACGACGATGTAGAGCCGCTATGTGCATCCGCGCATTTCTGACCAATCATTTTTTACGGATAGGTTTCGTTGAATGGCGCACAAGCAGTGTTGTTTCAAATCCAGGCGATGAGGAGGCACTCCTGGATGGTTTAGCATTGCAAGGTAGTTGGGTGTGTTCTGGCGCGTTCAATGGAGCGTGTTCGGATTCCTTCAGGTTGCCTCCGAACCAAAGTAAGAATCTGTTTTATGTTATGAGTGACGTGTGTGCTTCATGTCTGTTTGCGAAACTTACGATAATCGCCTGATAATTTGTCTAGAATTGCGTCATTGGAATTCGGAGGGGAAAGGAATGAGCGATGAAGACAGGTATCAGTGTCTTAACGACGTCTTGTGGGAAGAGAAAGTTAATGGTGTCCTCAAAGTTTGTAGTGGCTGCTATGAGACTATGACGTGGTAGACACAATTGCGCCCAAGGCTCACGTTCTCACTCTCGACAAAGCTGAGTACAATTGACCGTGACCACAAAGATCCGTTCGAAGGTTGAGTGCAGCGCGCGCTAGCATTGACCCTTGACACCCGTTAAATGTGGTGGCATACGCAGGTCGCAAAAGAAACTGTCTCCGGTTTACCGTCCACAATGAACAATTCGGATGGAACGTAAAGTTAATGTGGGGAATGCAGTGGCTCTCGAATGTATTGATGAACTGGACTTCAACCAAACAACACTGTAGAGCCACTATGTGCGCGCGCGCTTTTATAACCAATCCTTTTTCTACAGAGGTTTCATTGAATGGTATACACGCAGTTGGTCAAATCCAGGCGGTAAGGAGGCACTCCGGGATGAGTTAGCATTGTAAGGTAGTCGGGTGTGTGTTTCGGCGCCTTCGATGGAGTTCCTTCAGATTGTCTGAACTAAAGTAAGAATATGTTTTGTGTTGTGAGTGGCGTGTGTGCTTCATGTCTGTTTGTGAAAACTTATGAAAATCACTTGGTAATTTGTCTAGAATTCTGTCATTGAATTTGTCAACGTAGATATAGAGAGGAAAAAGGGCGATGAATGGAAGAGTAAGTTAATGGCGTCCTCAAAGTTTGTGAAGCTGCTATGAGTTCAGAGCAATGCGATCGACGAATGTTGTGCACGGGAAGAGCCGCAAAAACGTGGACACAATTGCGCCCGAGGCCGGCGGTAACTCGTGCTTGATATATGTAGAATGACAATTCCAAAAAAAGAAAAAAAAAACGTCAGTTGAATGGTAACATGCTTGCCGAAAGATTAGCATGGCTGCATGGCTCGAGCTCAAAGGAGGATTGACATGTTCACATCCTGCGAGTAGTAGACAACGAATGATACACTTATTTCCATTGATTATGCGGGTGATGCATCTGATAATCTACAAGCAGGAGATCAGTTATTGAGTCCCATCCGAAAATCGTGATGCTACTAATGTCAAGACAGGATAGATCGCAAGCACGTAGCAGTATTCTGAACAGCAGTTTCTGATTGTGAATTATCCCATGCTCTCATCATCGCCATCCACTTCTCGAACCATTCCCAGAATGGACTCGACAACTTCTCTCTGTTTCCGTAAAGTTCCTTCCAAAGATCGTCCAAAAAGGCCTGCAGCTTGGAGACAATCATCAGGAAAGTGGCGCGCGGTGCTCGTTGTTTCCGTCTGTCGTCAAATAATAATTGTTGCACTGTTAAGCGAAGAGTACCAAGGGACCTTTCTACCGCACTGCTATGCATTAGGACAGACCCGTTAGCATTTCGCAGGAATGAGCACACACTTCGGGTTGCTTGTTTGCAATACTTGTAATGCCTCGTTAATCATCTTGATATCTTCGACAAGAACATGATATGCATGACTAATTACTGCGTGTTCTGTTTCCTTCGAATTCCACTGAGGTACGACATGACTTATGTCAAAAATGTCATTTAAAATGACAGATACAGCAGCCTGAGCCTGGGAATGAGAAACAGCAGTACGTGTTACTTTCCGCGCACCTCAGCAGCTTTCGCAGGATTCCGCGAGCGACGCAAACCGACTGCCAAACTCGCCTGTATATCTGGAAAGAAGTCAATCTCAGCCGTGATAACGGTAGCCGAATAAACTAGCCTGGAGGTAATGTGTCACCCGGAGAGAAATCTCGGCGGCTCAAAACTAATCGAGGCTTTGAGCTATCTGTCTTGCTCGACCTCGAGTGCATTTCCGTTGTAGTCAAGGATATAGCCCTGAAAGGGACATAGAGAGCGAGATTAACATCTACAAACTCGAGAGCTTCGTTCGTCGTCCTGCGATTTTTTGGGGTCTCTGACCAACACCCTTGGATGAACTGCCATTGCTCCCGAGTGATAGATTTGTCTGAGTCAGAAGGTGATGCTGGGGCGACTCCTAGAAGTAACTCGACAAGCACGCCACTGTCCTTCAAGGTGGAATATGGCAGAGAGCCCGAAAGGACCTGCATAATTTATTGACAAGGTGCGTATTTGCGTGGTAACAGACTTACAAAGTAAATGATACTGCCCAGTGAATAATTATCGCAGGATATAGTTGGCAGGGGCACTTCTCCATGACTGGACTTTTTGAAAAGTTCGGGGGCAGCAAAGCGTATAGCGCCAGATGTTGACTGGCGAAAGTATGACATGCCTAAGATTTCTGGAACTAACACACCAAGACCAGGGTCTGCTAGACTGGCTCTGCCAAGGGCATCTACTAGCACGTGATTCTTCAGACATATATTAGAACGATTTGTGAATTCAATGGGAATCATCCTTACACCAGAAAGATTGCCATGAACAAGACCATGGGAGTGCACTGCGGAGAGGAAGTACAGC
>JABCPU010000950.1:0-20488 GCA_016800925.1 Suillus spraguei | reverse complement strand
TGTTCTGACCTTTCTTGCCTTTGCCTTGGGCAGCGACTTGCTCGACTGTAAGAGCGTTCACAATACCGCTCCCATCGGCACCCAGACCTTGACCTTCCTTGTGTCCCCACTTAGCCATCAAACGAGCTGCAAAGCCCTGTGGATCAGAGCTAATATGATTGTCAGACATATTTGGTGGTAAATGTGCTTGAGCATACCGTGTTTGAGCATCTTCTTGCGGTGGTGGGCCAGGTAGACTCGATCCTGGTCCTGACCCACCTGCGGTCGCGGCAAGCGCACTTAGGCGTGCTGCGATACTTGCAGCGGCCTTGACCTTGTCTTCAAGCGCAACTGGTATTTGAGACGTTGGGGGAGGTGGCGGCGGCGGAATATTCGCGGGCGGTGCAAAGGGGTTGTATGCCAACGGAGGGGAGAACGTGTTGGAGGCATGGGCATCTCCAGTTGCGCCGGCTGCGTTACGGGAGCAGGTGATCGACTTGGTGGCTCAAAAGGCGAAGCTGTAGGATGGGGCTGATAGGCCTCCTCATCCGATAAGTTATGATCGACAGGCACAGGAGTCGGTGACGGTACTCGGGCAGCAGCTCCAATAGACATTGCAAGTCGCCGCTGAAAGGCTTCTTCCCCTGACATATTGCGATCCACATGAACTGCGGGAGTATCGGAGGCACCAAGCCCACGGGGACGTTCGTCATCCGCACGAGACCACTTGTCGAAAGACCCGTTGTCAAATCTCCCTGAAACCAGAAGTTAGACCTCGCCACATATCCAGAGTTAGGTTGCACACCACTCTTTTTGGGGCGTTCGCCTTCACTGTCACTGGCTGTGTGCTCACTTCCTCTGTCGAGAGCCTCACGGGCACGCTTCCTTTCAGCCGCACGTTCGGATGCCCGCTCGACGCGGTCACGTTGCTTCCATATTTTATATTCATTGTAGTCATTTGGCTTGAGAGTGTCGTAAGGCTCCAACGGATCCCATGTCGCCCAACCGGGGCATTCTTATTCTACATATCAAGGATTAATGAAGACACCACATTGGCTAAGGAAATACATACCTTCCTCCCTTTCCTTCCACCGCCCCCTCCACCAGCCCTGCGTTTGTGCTGAGCCTTGAAGCCATTGATATCTTCGTCAAGTATCATAGATGGAGGTTTGACTTTCTTGCCCCAGCCTTCCTTTTTGCGCCATGTAGAGTCTTTCTGGACGGTGTTATCCTTGACTTCTTCTTGTTGATCCGTAGTTACCAGTTCTGGCGGAGCGAAGACGACGGCTGTTGCGGAAAGGCCCGAAGCTGGCATGGCAGCGGGAATTGTACCTGTTGCAGGAGTGGGTAGGGCCTTGGCACCCATGGGAAGGCGAGTTAAAGCAGGCTTGGGTTTTGCTGGTGCACGACGGACGGGGGCGAACGCAAGCGCAGCGGACCACCCTGTGCGAGTTCGGAGGAGTAGCATGATGATTGCAACGGTCAATAATTTGCTTCTAGACTCGATGTGCAGAGGAGGGGGAGATACCGGCTGAAAGCTTTCCTACAGACCCAGATTCTGTTCCTCCAACACTTCCATCCTCTGCCTTAGTTCCATCATTGCTTGTATTAGTTGATGCTGGTGCTGAAATAGCTTCTAAAGCTGCGGGAATTTCGACTTTCTCTGCTTTGATTGGAGGTGTTGGTGTTGCAGGCGAAGCAGATGTAGATGATGAAGAAAGGCTAAAAGTTGCGCCAGTAGAGAATTGAATGCCGCCGTACAGGCCACCTGCTCTGCTCGACATGGTGGTCAAACAACAAACCATGGGAACTTCATGGAACACATTATATCTAAGATATTTTTTGCCATTTTTGTCAAAATACATAAAATTATTTTTCTTGCATACGGCGGACGGCAATTTTAATCCGTTAAAAATATTAGTAACTATCTAGTGCCAGACAACCCCACTCAGTACGTCCGCTTGAATGGCGGGACTGCCTTGCATTCATTTTCATCGAGAGTCTTGCCAATGACACTACGGTACTTGAGAGTAACGTCGGGCGAATTGACGTCGGGCTGTATTGTGAGGGTGTGCTTCATCCAGTGGTCATCGTCACGCTACAAACAATTCAGATAGATTCAAAAGGTGTAATGCAAATACCAACCTCTGGGTAGTCCCTCGCGAGCATGAGCACCTCGGGACTCCTTGCGAGCAGCAGCGGCCGTGATAGTTTGAACTGCACACTGTAGGAGGTTGCGTAATTCAAGTGTCTCGACGAGATCACTAAGATGAACACGTGAACGAGGGATCAGCATTATGTAAACACAAAGTCATACGAGTTCCAGATCATGCTCCTATCCTTGATGCCAACTTTGTCAAACGATTTGTATATCTGATGCATCTTCTGAACACCTTCGTCAAGAGTCTGTTGTGTACTGCGAGGATCTTCAGTATCCCTTTTCACTCGGACGAAATGGATGAAACGCACCGGAAGACAGCGGCATCGGGTTTGCATGGCTTTTTGCATCTCCAGCCTTATGTCGGCAGTAGGTTTAGGGCCATCAGCATTTCTGATCTGGTCAAGAACTCCACGCTCTCAAGGCCGGACTCCTCAGGAATAGCCTTGTGAGCCTTTCCGGGAGTCAAGGTCTCAGCGATATGATGAGCACACGCACGACCGAATACGACGAGATCCAATAGGGAGTTTGCACCAAGACGATTTGCGCCGTGAACGGACACGCACGCAGCCTCACCAGCAGCATACAAGCCAGGGACGATCTTGTCCTTGCCATTCTGACCACCGCCTATGAGCGGAGTGTGACGAGTGTAACTAGTGCAAGCTCACCTCATCAACAGTCAGCACCTCACCAGTGTACCTGGTGGGAATACCACCCACTGTCGGAAGGTCAGCTACAGTCCAGAAGACACTACAGTAGAAATACTAACTATTGTAATGGACAGTAGGTAGCACTGGGATAGGCTCCTTAGTGACATCGACTCCAGAGAAAATAGCAGCAGTTTCGGAGATACCGGGAAGCCTCTCGTGGAGAACTTCAGGAGGCAAATGGCTGAGCTGAAGGTATAAGTGGTCCTTCTCAGGTCCAACACCACGACCTTCACGGATCTCAATCGTCATTGAACGAGATACGACATCACGGGAAGCGAGATCCTTGGCCGTGGGTGCATAACGCTCCATGAAACGCTCACCAGCGGAGTTCAGGAGGTAGCCTCCCTCACCGCGAGAACCTAATACACAGTAAGACACAAGGCAGATACCTTACAAAAAGACAGTCACCCTCAGTGATAAGGCAGCCTGCGCCATAGATACCAGTTGGGTGGAACTGAACAAATTCTAAATCCTGCAGAGGAAGGCCAGCACGAGCAATCATTGCATTACCATCACCCGAACAAGTGTGCGCACTCGTGCAACTGAAATAGGCACGACCGTAACCGCCTGTTGCAAGGACTGTCTTATGTGCCCTGAAGCGGTGGAGCGTACCGTCCTCCATGTTGAGCGCAATGACTCCAACACATTCGCCATCCTGCATGATCAAGTCCAGCGCAAAGTATTCGATGAAGAAATTCGTATTGTGTCGCAGCGACTGGCCGTAAAGGGTGTGGAGGAGAGCGTGACCAGTACGATCAGCAGCCGCAGCACAACGATATGCTTGACCACCTTTGCCATATTTCAAAGACTGACCGCCAAAGGCACGTTGGTAAATCTTTCCATCCTTGGTACGGGAGAATGGAACACCGTAATGTTCAAGCTAGAAAAAGTAATAAGCCAAAGAAACAAGTATGCGGGATCTAAGCTAGCCTCGTAGACGGATCTGGGAGCTTCGCGACACATATAATGAATTGCATCCTGGTCACCAAGCCAGTCAGAGCCTTGACCTATAGAAATTTAGCTCAACGGAACGACTCGGGAGTGTAACATATGAAAAGACTCGAACCGTATCGTACATGTGCCATCGCCAGTCGTCTTCCGTCATGTTCTACAGGTGATTCATTAACGAAGAGCATAAACCCTTCATAATACACTTACACCGAGAGCAGCATTGATACCGCCCTTAAAAATTGATATGAGTGTGTCAGATACTGCTGAACATGACACAACATACCTGTGCCGCAACAGTGTGACTTCGGGTTGGAAATAACTTGGTAATACAAGCCGTATTGAAGCCAGCTTCCGCAAGACCGAAGGCAGCGCGAAGACCTGCACCACCAGCACCACTAAAGGGTCGCATACTTAGCTATGCTAATTCTTTCTTGGTCTGGAGCGGTACTCACACGACAATAGCATCGTATTCGTGCTCGATGAGAGGATATTTGCCTGAAGACCATGACTTTTAAACGGTCAGAATAGAAGAAAAAACGACTTGGGAGCTGGGAGATATACCTTGACCTCCTCTGCCTTGACTGGATTAGACGCGACGACTCTCCTAACGGGAAGTGAAGTGGAAAAACTGCGCTGAGGATGAAGCAGAGCCCGAGAGGGCACCGCCTTGGAAACCGACTTCCTGAACATGGATGCTGTCTTCGTCGTCGACGGCAAGGAAGAAAAATAAACGAGGGACTCCGATGAGCTACGAGAAAGTTGTTGACACCGGAGGCCTCGCAATGGGAAATCACGCGCCGAGTCGGCCAATGACCTTCCCACCATTGGTCGTCCAATCAAATTTCATACAACACTAGTACATACCATAATCTAAATGCATTAATCCATGCCCCACATTGTACAGATATGTATTAGCACGATCACCATCTCCCATAACCGTCGCAGGCGAACAATCTACTTGAGAACTCCCAGCGGATCGTGCTGCTGCACTTCGCTTCGGACCTTCGGACTTTGATCGCTCTTGACGGCTGCAGGCGGGATCCCGCCCGCATCAGGTGTGCGTTGGAAGGGATTGTTAGATGATAAACGAAGAGGTGTCCGCTGCATCGTAATCGGCTTGACGGTGAATGCCCCAGTCGACTGAGAGCGATTATGAGTCGACGATGCCATAGGAATCGCCTTTGAGGCCATCGAAGAAGAGTGTAGTGGAACAGATGTCGTTGGCCGAAGAAAAACAGGAGCTCCGGATGGGTTCAGAGAAAATTTTCGAACTTCCCGCTGTAATTGTGATGGTAGATGCTCGTTTGTAGGGGTTGTCATCGAACGTTGTCTTGGTTGGGAGACAGATGCCTCCCTAGACTCTTGCTTACTCTGACCTTCCAAACGCTTATTGTATTCTTCTGCCCCCCACAGACGATGCTCATCAATCTCCTTAACCTCCCCGCCTAGGATATCCCTCACATAAGCAAGTGACTCAAGAGCTTCCTTTTGCTGCACTGAAACCCTCGCAGCATCCTCATCCTTGGCTTCTGATGATTCCTTGGACTGCAAGACGCTCAGTATCCAAGTAATCGATTCACCAAGGCGTTTATTCTGTGCTCTCAGCTCTGTAGCAGCACGTTCAATCTCCATAGGGTTTTCGCTCTCTGAAACGTGTTTGTCATCTGTCATCTGTTCGTCGAGTAAGGGATATGCCGCATACGGCGCCGATACCGCAGATGGCGTGCGAACCAGAGACGCGGCCAATTCGGGGAGGTTGCGCTACGATATCGCAAATCAGGCGGAGGACACTCTCGATATTGTCTAGGCTTACCCTTAGTTCGGATACCGCATTCATCACAGTCTTGTTGATCCCAAGGCTCTCACCACGATCCATGAGCCCCCGAGCAATCAATTCTGGCAGCCCCATCTGGAATGAGGGCGATTGACGCATATGTTCTCCCTGCCCAGGGGAAGTTCCATGGAAATCTGATGAGATCGGAGGCCGTGCCCTCCGCCTCATTTGGACGGGTGGATCCGGTACTTCTAGGGGAATATTTAGAAGGTTGCGGTTTTCAGTCATCACAATCGCGCCCGCGGAGGGTGTACGAGACATTTCCAGCGACGACGCTTGACGAAGTAATAGGATGGTGTGATGCAGGGCCCCATCTTCGGCCTGAGAGGGAGGGTATCGCAATAGGTATGTTAGTTGCATGCTATAGTCCGATGGGATCACTACAGACCATTAATATCCGAATACAACTCGAGAGGGTATCGAGAACTCACGTTTGGTTCGTATCCGTATAAGCATAGCCACGCATGTCCACTGTACGAGCTCAGAAATTGGGATTGGGCTCGCGAACAGTCCATCCCATAAGATCATCGCATCGTCCATAGAAAATTCACGCGTGAACAACAGACGAAGCCATCGTCTGACAATGTGATCAATCAAATTAGCCTGAGAGGGCTCAGAAAACATAAAACCACGTACAATCCATAGATCTGCGGCTCGATGCCCGAACCCTGCAACACGCCGTGAAGAATGGGATCAACGGATTTTAAAAGACTGTTCTGAATGTGGTTACAAGCCAGGGTAATCGGTGACATATATGGCTTAAAATTGACTTGACCACGGGCAGAGGACGTCGATGGTTCGCGCCACTCGTACCACTTGGAGATATCGTTCATGATGGCGCAAAAAAGGGCCCATGAATCAGCTGCAATCCACGTCCGCGAGCAAATATCTCGAAAGACAGATTCGTCCAACGATGATGTAGCATCATCGGCAGTGGAGTCATAATCTATAGCCAAAGATATTTATTCTTCAGCTTTGAAAACAGTCATATGAGCGGACCAAGCAGACGAGACATAGACTGCGGACACGTGGAAGATATAACAACAGCTGGATCACATACCTACTGCATAGTATACGGGTGCAAGTAGCTCATGCATGCCTTGCCGGTATTCAATATCGGGATGCATGACAGCATATAAAAACAGGATATTGGTAAGTTGCTGCTGTACATCATCGTCGCGAAAGTAGCCTATATCAGGGAAACTGCAGGAAGATGTACTGCAAACTGTAAATCTTTAGAAAGGGAACTCACGTCCGCTCAACATCTTGCTGAATAGTCTTCCTGAGATCTACAGCGGCAAACCATTCCCTCCAAGGGTTCTTCAAAGTACACCATTAACACGATGATCGAGTACATGTAAAAGTGTTGTGCACCTCGTCATGTAAACTGAGAGGGTTATTCGTCTCCAAATCCGTCGGTTGTTCGGCGTTCTTCTTCGAAATGGTAAGTCCTGGCACGACAAAAGTCTCATCATAAGATCCATCGGGGGCACACATCTTCTCCAGCAGCAGCTCGGAGTACCGCTTTCGGTGGGCGCGTAAAGCCTCCAGTGGCGGTACTGGTATTTCGTGAGGTGGAGGTTCCAGTGGCACGTTCTTCAAGAGGAACAGCTAGAGGGAGTAGGTATGAGCACACAGTCTGATCCATTGTATTCATCTTGCCTTCCATGCTAGACTTCTCCCTGGTACACTGATGCCGCCATCTGAAGACTGGAGAAGCCGGCCTGCTGCGATCGCATCTCTGAGCTTGGAGAGACTCGACCCGTGATGAAAGAGCTGGTCGTAGACATTCCTAAGGCCTAGTTTTGTGCTGATTTTTCCGAATAAGTTTCGATATAACGAACCTTATCATATGTTGAGGGGGTCTCGTGCTCGAGCGTGGTTGTGCCATAGCAAACGCTCAATGTTCCAGATGCAGGAGTTCGCTTTACGCACGCAGGAGTAAAGATGACATACTAGGACGCCGCACTTCATCTATACTTATCTGACTCATCGAAGGAACGTTTGCCCTACAAATCCAAAGATGGAAGAGAAATTCATTCTAAGAAATGCGATAGTGTAGCATACAAGTTGTAGTAGAGACATTATTTGTTCATGACACACTCGTACCGTGCAATGCTATGAAAAGTGACGTAAAATGCGCAACAAAAACTACTAGTCAAACAAGAGAACATCTGGCTGCCTTAGTCGACCTCCTCCACAGAGGGACCGTCTCCGCCAGCGTCTGGGAAACCACCTGGTGCACCACCGGGGAAACCACCTGGAGCACCGCCGGGGAAACCACCAGGAGCACCACCTGCAGCACCGTAGAGCCTTTGCATGATAGGGTTGGCAATGCTTTCCAACTCTTTCTGCTTCCCTTCGTACTCCTCCTTCGATGCTTCCTGTGATGCATCCAGCCACGAGATGGCCTCGTTAACAGCACTCTCGAGCTTCGACTTGTCGGCGGGGTCGAACTTGTCAGCAAGCTTGTCATCCGAAATGGAATTGCGCAAGTTATATGCGTATGATTCAAGGCCATTCTTGGCCTGAATGCGAGCAGCGGCAGCCTCATCCTCAGCTGTAAATAGTACCGTTAATTGATGTATGTAAATGGGATAGAAGAGCAGAAAACGTACCCTTGTATTTCTCAGCCTCATTAACCATGCGCTCAATCTCCTCGGCAGACAAGCGGCCTTTGTCGTTAGTGATCGTGATGCGATTTGACTTGCCGGTCGTTTTGTCAGATGCGGAGACGTTCAGGATACCGTTGGCGTCAATATCGAAGGTGACCTCAATTTGAGGAACACCACGAGGTGCAGGAGGAATACCAGACAGCTCGAACTTGCCGAGCAAATTATTGTCCTTGGTGCGTGCACGTTCACCCTCGTACACTTGGATCAAGACACCAGGCTGGTTGTCTGAGTATGTCGAGAAGGTCTCTGACTTCTTGGTGGGACGGTGGTGTTACGCTTGATGAGGGCAGTCATTACACCACCGGCAGTCTCAATGCCGAGCGATAGAGGAGCGACATCAAGAAGTAGGAGGTCCTGGGTCTTCTCGGAGGTGTCACCGGAGAGAATGGCAGCCTGAACGGCAGCACCGTAAGCGACGGCCTCATCAGGGTTGATGCTCTTGTTGGGCTCCTTGCCATTGAAGAAGTCAGACACGAGCTTAACGATACGAGGAATACGGGTAGAACCGCCGACAAGGACGATTTCATGAACGTTCGCCTTGTCGATCTTGGAGTCCCGGAGGACCTTCTCGACGGGCTCGAGCGTACTACGGAACAGGTCCGCGCACAGCTCCTCGAAACGGGCACGAGTAAGGGAAGTGTAGAAGTCGATGCCCTCGAAGAGGGAGTCAATCTCGATGGAAGTCTGTGTTGCTGATGATAGCGTGCGCTTGGCACGCTCGCAAGAAGTCCGTAGACGACGGAGCGCACGCGGGTTGGAGGAAAGATCTGTTACCTTATTAGTAACAGAATTGGCAAATAATCAAATCACTCACCCTTTTTGTGCTTACGCTTGAATTCCTGAGCAAAGTGGTTGACAAGACGGTTGTCGAAGTCCTCACCACCCAAGTGAGTGTCACCGGCAGTGGCCTTCACCTCGAAGATGCCCTCCTCGATGGTCAAGAGGGACACATCGAAAGTTCCTCCACCAAGATCGAAAATGAGGACGTTGCGCTCACCGATAACTTTCTTGTCGAGACCGTAGGCGATGGCAGCAGCAGTGGGCTCGTTGATGATGCGAAGAACGTTCATTCCAGAAATGGTGCCAGCGTCTTTCGTAGCCTGTCTCTGAGAGTCATTGAAATAGGCAGGGACGGTAACGACGGCGTCGTTGACGGTGTAGCCCAAGTAGGACTCAGCAGTCTCCTTCATCTTAAGGAGAACCATGGACGAGATTTCCTCAGGAGAAAACTCCTTCTGCTCCCCCTTGTACTCCACTCGGATGTATGGCTTACCAGCCTTGTTGAAAACCGTGAAGGGAAGTGCTTAATGTCCGACTGGACCTCAGCATCATCAAACTTGCGGCCGATGAGACGCTTGGCATCGAAAACACTACCAACACGCGTTAGCGTAAGAAACGGAGAACACAAAAAGTCGAAACTTACGTGTTGTGTGGGTTCATAGCGACCTGGTTCTTGGCAGCATCACCAATCAACCGCTCATTGTCAGAAAAGGAGACATATGAGGGAGTAGTCCGGTTACCCTGGTCGTTGGCGATAATCTCAACGCGATCATTTTGCCAAACACCAACACAACTAGATAACGTTCATGAGTATAGCTATCCAAGATGCTCCTATACCAAACTTACGAGTAAGTGGTGCCCAAGTCGATACCAATAGCTTTGGCTGGCGACATTTTGAGAGATTACGATTCTTAAGAGGATTAAGGATATGTTTAGATGAAGTTTATGCTCTACGAGCTCACCTATGTAGGACTGAGGAAAAAGATAACAGTGAAGAAGATTAAACGCGAACTGACATCTTTTATATGAAAGATATTCTTCATCGTTCCAGGACGTTCCTTCAGTATTCTAGAGGGTTCTTTCCTGACGTAGATCGATTACATAACCGCAACATACTCCTTTGGTAATATGATCACAAACCAGGGTTCACTGCCTTTTAAGAGAAATGACATCAATGTGGTATGTTGTTGGTCACCATAATGTCCAAAATACATCTATAGTATCGTACGGTAGTGGTAAAACGAAATTTCAGAAGCATATAACGAAATGCTGTGAACGCTCCAGGCTTGCTCGTCAGAACATAAAATGACACACTGTGTACGAAGATGATAGCCCCAAAGTCGGTTGAGAAAACATAACACAGGCAGGTAGCGCAGAATTGAAAATGTCGTCAGTCATGTCGGTCCGATAGTATCTTGTCAATTCGCAGTCATGACCATATACGAGGTCGGAAGTTATGCCCCGTTTGTATGATGCCGCCGATTCCAATAGTATCATCCAAGCTCCGATGGGCTTGCAGGTCACGAATTACAGACGGATCCACTGATCACGGGGTACAACTTAAACTGCGGTTTGATAATATGAAAAGTCACGTACCGGGAAGTACGCTCTTTCGTCGTACATGAGGACTCTGAGAAACAGGCGAATGATCACCTCCGACATGGGGAAACTCACGCTGAAACCACGTGGTAAACAGGTGTACCGAGATCGTAGATGGTCGAGACGTCACTCACATCCAACCCAGGGTCAGCCATGGGCACTCGTTCGATACCCGAATCGTCAAGGTCACCCGGAATATCACCATCGAGCGACACTGCATTCAGCTCCATCGATAAGTCCAGAATATCCGAATCATCACTAGGCGATGGAGGCGGTGGGGGAAAACGTTCGACCTCTTGAAATCCTGGAGGTAACCTCCCACCAGCATTCTCTATTGCCCTCTCGCGGACTTTCTGCCATTGCTCATATCGCTCAACAGCATGTTGCTGCTGCCTGTCATCTGATGTTCATCTTGAACTGACGTAGAATGTCAATAAACTTACTCGATCTTCCGTTGCTTGTAGTGTTGCATCGTGTCGTCAAACAACTCTGGGTTGATCTCCATAAACAACTTCAGTGCATTATACACCATCCCATGAATAGTCCTGACGAGACGTGAGTACCAGTCTATTATGAGAAACAGCAGACGCACCGGTTCCAGTGGCTCTTGGAATTTGTATACAACGCGGGAAAGACGATTGGGAGAAGAACAGCTAGATTATCGCTCATGAGATTGACTACGTATTCGTTGTTCCAGTAAAGCAAGGCTCGCTCAGCGACTTGAAAGTGCTGGCTGTTGATGCATCGGGCAAGTTGCTGGAACAGCGGAACCTGGATCTTCTGGAACTCCAAGGGATCGGTAACATCAAGTACTTCCTCGACTTCGTTCAGGAACATGACTTCTTTTGGGGAGTTGACCTTGGGCCAGTATTTCAGCAGTCCGAGCATAACCTCCTCTGCCAGGGCTGGATCCTTTTCTAGGAATTGGACAACACAGTATGCAAGCTGCGGGTGATAAAGCGAAAGACTCTTGACTTTATGTAGGGGAAGGAGCACCCGAGTTAAGAATGTCTTGTGCTCATCCTTTAGGGGCAGGGCAAAGCCATTGATGATTGAGCCCAAGATTTCAAGGAGCTCTGCAATGCCATTATGTCTCTCCGATTCGTAAACGAAATAATAAAAGACGTTGTTTATCGACCGACGGATAAAGGCCGAAGGTTGAGGAATTTACCGTAAATGCGGTGTAGGGTAGTCTTGAGAAAGTCACGTTCCCGAGGGTCTTCGGAGTCAAAAGCTCGAGGAGATTTAGGACGAAAGGTTGGTCAATGTAACGTTTGGCGAGATTTGTGTTGAAATCTGGGCTCTCGACAAAGCGGAGGAAAAATTCGTACACAATCTGGAGATGAGGCCAGGCGAGTTCTAAGACAGGCTCGTCTTCTTCAGGGTCGAAGGCATCACGGTGGGGTTGACAGGCGGGGGTATTGAACGGAAGAGGTTGACAGCAAACTAATTTGAGAGGTGAGTTGAAAATGAATGTTGGGTGATGAGAGACTAACCATGTTGACGACCTCGGGGTATATATTTTCAGTGATGACGTTCCTCTGAGTTGTGATATATTCGAGCATTTCATGCAAGGTCTGAGCCTTGATTTGTTTACCTTTAAGCTCTGCACTGGCGTCATTGAAGTCAAATAAGACGCGGCACTGATTGAGCTTCTTGATAAATAAAAAAGAACGCTCGGTGAGAGGAGTATCTGGATGAAAGTGAAATTGTGACGCGACACGGGTGTAGACGGAGCGCGTAATTACCTGAGAAAGGGGGCAATTTTTCAATGTCAACCTTTTCAGTGACTACAAAACGACTACTGCGCTGCTTGCGTGGAGGCTTTCCGACGATGGGGATCGTATCGCGTGGACCAGAGCGTAGACGGTTGAGTGTGTTCGCGCGTGGAGGAGTTGAAGTACCATCTAAACCAATTGTGCTTCGCTCTGGAGAACTATACGGAGCTGAGCGAGGTGCTAGGTCAGATGATGGGTCTGAGCTAACGACCACGATTGGAGGAATGGGGATTGGTTCGCTGGGGAAGAGTACCTGCGATCTTGTGGAGAAGGAGGGATTGAAGGGTACGAGCAGAGGATGATTGCGGTTGTGAAGCGAGAGAGTGGTTACTAGAGTTGTTAACTGATGCACCTGGAAGAGCAGTTGAAAGAGGTTGAGGAAGTGGCTTTCCTGTGTTTGGTGGTGGTGGTGGTGAAATTGCTGTTGAAGGAGATGTTGATTTTTGATCTTTAGACTTGGATGAGGAAGAATCTTGAGAACTCTTCCTGTTGAGCTGTTTATAAAAGGGTAAGATAGATAATGATAATGATGACGAATAAATAAACTAACGAAAGATTTCTTGAGCCCTTCATAATGATAGCAGAGCAAAAGTCTGTTGTCGTTGGGTAGATCGATGAAGGAAACACAATGTGACAACGACAGTTACGAGTCACAGTCACAACCTCCTTGCCTTCCTCCATCATGGCTGGTACGTTTCAATATTAATCTTTGATTTCGTTGACTCTCAGTGTTTTAGCCATTTACGCCGTATATACCTCTCCTACGCATCCGCCCATACCAAACCATCTTCCTACCCTCATAGTAACTCCTCATGGCAAGTCACAATCACTTTCATATCAAATTATTAATTAAATGATAAAACAACAGGTCAACCGTCCAACATTCTCTACTCTTACCTTCATACAAACTTTGTATGTTGTGTATTCTATTTATCTTAAAGCATTTCTAATATCTCGTTATCAGAATTCAGAGAATTACCTTTTGACTCCTTCTCCCCAAGGTGACCTCTGCGTCGCAAAGCTTTTCCCCCCACGCCAGAATCCTGGTAAATCTACTGCTTCAGACCCCGGTCATTCAAACCATTCTGCTGCCCGCTTCGTTCGATGTGAAGCTTCCCGTAATCTAAAGTGGTCAATCACAAACACAGGCGTCATATCACCTATCTATAAACTCTCTCTACCATCCCCTGACTCCCCCGATCTACCCCTCTTCCAAATATCCAAACCAAACCCTAATGCTGCTTTCTGGAGCATGTTTTACTTCGCTTATGCCGGTCATAATATACCCCCAAAGCGCATCGAATTTGGAAAGATACAGAAGAACCCCCCAGGTCCAAACGGTGGCGGAACTAGAATTAGTATTACTGGAAAGTCACCCGAGGAAAAAGCCGTCTGGCAGACCTTGGGTGAGGGAAACGAGGACTGTGTCGAATGGGTCGTTCTCTGCGCAGTACTGAACCTTCTCGAGTATGTCATTCGTCACCTTATCATGTGTCTATTTCACGCTGATGCGAAACAGTGATGAAATCATTAAGGCCGCTGAGAAGAACCCACCACCTGCCGCACCAGGTCCAATGCCCAACAGTTCCCCTGGCCCTGGCGGTCGACCTGCGCCTGTTGCACTTCACGACCCTGGTCCAACATCCGCACCTCCTCCCCAAAGTCAACCGCGCCCTGGCCCATCGCAGCAGCAGCACCTGCCCCGTGGTCCGCCCCTTTCTCATACTTCAGGAGGAGCGCCAGGACCTGCTCCGGGTGGTCGTCCTTCACAAGGGTTACCCCCTCCGCGAGGATTCGCACCTGGACAAGGACCCCCCCAAGGGTCCATGCCTCTAGGATCTATGCCCCCTCCGGGGTCCATCCCCCCTGGTCCTGCTCAAGGCGGTTATCCTCCAGGGTTCGCTCCTGGACGTCACCCCCAACCTCAGCAGCACCGCATGCCGGGTCCCCCTAGTGGCCCTACACCTGCTATGCTCCCTGGCCGTGGTCCACCGCCACAACAGTCATACCCACAACAAATACCCCCTCAACAACAACAGCCAACGTCAAGACGTTTCTGATACTCTGGTATACCTGGACAGTTCATCACGAAACAACTTCTTTTACCCTCTCCTTGTCCTTTTTTGGTACCCCATGCCTTCATGAGCTTGCTGACTCTGGAATACTCTCTTTTTCGTTTTTAGTGATCGATCTAGGTTGACCTTCTTGATGATATTGTCATTCTCCTTCGAAATCTCTCCTGTGTACGATATCATGCATTGCGTTCTTATTAGTGGTTCTCAAAGTTAACTTCGTATAGAAATTTCAAACGTTGAGCATTTTGGAATTTGCCGGTTAATTGAGGCTCCGACGCTGACACATTAACCCTAACCTTATACTCAGACCGTCATCATCTACTGCAGTCTGCGACACCATCTTTCAATATCATTATGCCTCGGGAATCCGATCGTTCAAGGCTCCTTCGCAGCCTCAAACAAACTAGTCATGACCTTACTATCGCGCGATACATGGAGTTAGTTGAGTTTATGGTAGATGAACTACTAGTAGATGAGGAGGAGGACTCATCAGAGATCAGCGACACTGCCAGTGGTCATAGTGGGTCTGATATCAGCATACGGACAGCATCACCAGCATGGCCTGAATCCCCTACCTCATCGGTCACATCTGCCTCGTCAATCAATTCCCTTGTATCACTCTCAACAGCATACTCGAGCGTCCTATCACATGATATCCCAGACATGTGTGAACGAGTTTTTACACAGTTCGTTGACGCAATCGGTGCATTGCATGATGAGGTGGAGAAATGTCGGGTCCTTACTGTCCGTCCACGTCTGAGTCGCGCTCCTCAGCTACACTTGCTGGAGGAGTGGGCTCTGTTCTCAACTGACAAATTTCGACGCAAGCTTCGCGTTGATGCAGACATATTTGCCGAACTTACGAAGTTAATCCAAGGGCACCCTATCTTCCATAACAACTCAAACAATCCCCAACTTCCCGTCGCAGTTCAGCTCGCTGTCTTTCTCAATGGTGTCGGCCATTATGGCAATGCAGCAACTACTGAAGACATTTCTGACTGGGCCGGAGTGTCCGTAGGGACCGTCTATAACTGCTACAAACGCGTGATGATTGCGCTGTTGCAGCTTCATGACCGAGCCATTCATTTTGATCCGCTTGACCACGAGGACCAAGTTGAACGAGAGCGAGCGAAAGCCTATGTAGAAAGAAAAACATGTCATGAGTGGCGTGGAGGTTTTCTTTGTGTAGATGGGACTCCATCCCCCTTACATGAAAAACCTGGTTGGCATGGGGAGGGTTTCTTTGACAAAAATTCGGACTACTCTTTGACAGCACAGGTAAGTATCAGTTCGGTGTGCAGCACAGTAACTTACAATTTAAAAGGTCGTTATATTCCCTCATAACCTTCGTATTGTGGACTATGTCATCGGCGTACCTGGAAGTCTTCATGACTCAAACGTATTTGCACGAACGAGGGTTTCCCGGAACCCTGAGTCATTTTTTGGTGCAGGAGAGTGGTTGTGGGCCGACTCGGCATATGCTGCACGAACCTGGTGTGTGCCACCATACAAACGGCCACCAGGAGGGAGCTTGACGCCAGACCAAAAGATATTCAATACTAACCTGTCGACGGTGAGTATCAATGGCAATATATATTAGTAGTCCTCACCCAATGTCTAGGTTCGTGTTCGTTCAGAACATTTTTTCGGCTCTATCAAAGGCCGGTTTCAATCCCTGCGGGAGCTTCGCATCCCAATCCAAAGCCAGAAGGACCTCGACTACGCAAACATGTGGATCCGTTCATGCTTCGTTCTGCACAATTTAATCGTCGAAATTGAGGAAAAATTAAACCATGAGAACTCAAATGTCCGCTTCTATGAAGAACCTCGGAGGCCAAGGCAAACTGGTGCTGACGCTGATGCAGGAGAGGATGATCAGCGAGAGGGCGGTGGTGCAGTAGGTGATCAAACTTACATTGGAAGTGTGGGGCAGGATTTTCGCAACACGTTAAAGACACGGTTGCTTTCCTCGTTGGCGCAAAGGAATTAGCAAGTATATATGGCGCAAACCTGTAGCATTTAGGATTGTCAATTAGAAGCTCTTCCTCTTCTTTAGTACCCAACGAGGGAAATTTGCGCAAACCTGTAGTATTTATGGTCATCAATTAGAAGCTCTTCCTCTTCTTTAGTACCCAACGAGGGAAATTTGCGCAAACCTGTAGTATTTATGGTCGTCAATTAGAAGCTCTTCATCTTCTTTAGTACCCAACGAGGGAAATTTGCGCAAACCTGTAGCAATCATGCTTGAGATTTTCTCGAGAAAGTACCACTCATATTTCTAAATGAACAGTTGCAAGATGACACGGTACAAACCTACTTCAGCTTTGATCAAAACCACGCTCCATAGCAATACGACGAATCCGAGCCTCCTCCTCTTCTCGACGTGCATGAGACAGCTCGAGTTCAATTCTTGCAATCTCCATTTGCCGAGTCATCCTCTCCTGTTGGTGGTGATGATCTTGTTCAGCAAGACGCATTGCATGCTCCCGCTCATCACGAGCACTGCGGGCCTTGAGATCACGAGCCCATATTTCGCTCTCGAGCTTCATGCGTTTATAGCGTTCATGCTCGGCACGAACCTCACGTTTGCTATCAAGGTGCAGCATCAGAGATTCTGCCGTTTGGGACATCCTTTCTGTGGTCTGGTCAAGAGTACTGCTGCCAGGGCGTTTGCGTGATGATGAGGGGGACACTGAGATGCACTTGAAGGAGATGGACGAGACTGTTTTGTAGCAAGAGAAGGTGAACTTTCACGACTTCCCTTGAGTGAACTGACACGAAGAGACTGTAGTGCTCGGCTGGCACCAATATCTGAGTCCTCTGAGTCAATGGGCGTAGACTGACGACTGGGTGAAGACTCCTTGTAATCGGAAAAAAAAGACAGTGAATTGTCGACTGGGTTTTTTTTGGCTACCGGCGAGTGTTCAGGAGAGTTTAATGATATCATGCCTGGGCCAAGTGCGTCAGAGGTTGAGATGGGAGGGAGCTGGGGTCGTTGGTACCACTGTGGCAATGGGACCAGTGAGAATGAATCCGGCGTGTTGCTAGGACTATGGTCCGAAGGTAATAGTGGCGATGGCTGGAGTGATGCTATGCAGGGGGGCTGGTCAACAATCATATCATCCGTCACACCATTGTCCATAGTGTGACTATTAATCTCAACTATTTCTCCATCCTCAGGATCATCGTCTGCATGAGCGTCATCGTCACCTGTAGCCGGTGGTTTTGAAATATTAAAATGTTCCAATGCAGCAGAGGCAAAGTCTTGCCCTGCATCTGCAGTAGAGAAGGCATGATTGAAGGCTGGATTGGTCCGCCACCAGCCATGAAGCTCAGGCCACCAGGGAAATTTCTCAAGCCTTGTATCTGATGGAGACATGATTAAGACATGCGCAAATCAACGCAGCAGAGACTTACCGATCAACGACTTCATCTTTGGATCCTCTTGAAGCTCTGCATATGTCTTTCCTGCTCCTGACTGCTTGAGGTCCTTATTAAACTCATTGTATTTTTTCCGGAGTCTGAAACATCTTATCAGTGATTCTAGTAGACAGATGATGCAAGAACTGAATACTTACGTGCCAAAACGAGTTGAGACAGGTTTGATAAATGCCTTAGGGTCCTCCTTGAAGAGTCGTTGAACCTCTGGATCTTCATCATTCGAAAATACAGCTTGTGCAACCTGCAAATAGACGACATCTCTTGAACTACCGCTCTGCTTCTTCTTCCGACCTTGCTCCTTGGCATCCTTTGCTGAATCAGAGAAAAGCTTGATGCGGGCATCTTCATTTTCCTTGCACCAGGCAAGTAAGCGTTCAGTACGAGCACCACGGACCCCCTCCCAATGAATAGTACATTTCTTCCCAGTGTCCACACTAGTGGATGTATTGCCTCGGACTCCACCACCTCGACCTCTTTGACTTGTGCGTGACATGATACAGGGTGTTCTTAACACAGCGATTAAGGATCAGATTGGAGCTTGACCACCATCGACGCCAATGACAACGACGAGCAGGCAGGGCATACCGGAGTTCGAAAGCTGCCGTACCGGCAGCATCCGAATTCGCAAATTTTGGCTGAGAATTTCTTTCTAGGTTTGACTTTGAGAACCGTTATTGTCTTTCCATATTTTGCGGGATATAAATGTGGTTCCAATAAAACAATGCCAGATGCCCATGCAAAATCAGGCAGACTACCTACATAGAGATCTTAGCGTTTCTGGTAATGTCTATCTAGTTCTTGATGAGCTTCTGAAGGGCATCCATCGAATACGCTGAATAAAAATACCGGTCAGTCTAATCACTTGCACTATTCACCGGATACGCACATTTAGGCCGCTCGAGAGGCAGTCCTAACGCTATATTTACCACATCATCAGAACCCTCACACTATTAGAAACTATTATCAATACTGACCTCGTGCCCACACCAATTGGGTCAGAGCGCCCAAAGCTAGATCGTGGTTAATAAGTGATATGACAAAATCAGCGGGTGATAGCTTACCTCTAGAAACACCGAAAATAACGGTGTAGTACTTGAACTCAGTTAGACCGTAATGGTACAACACGCAGCCTTCCATAATGATTTTTTAGACTAGAAGCTATGCCATGTGTGGAAGGACTTGCCTGAAGTTGCATCGACATTCGGGTAAGGGTTTTTTGTCTTAAGAATAACGTCAGTAAGATTACTCTATTCACACACGAGCACACACCTTTCCGTGCTCCTTAAGAACATCAGGGGCAATCTCGGCCGTCTACACGGATAGATAAGTATAATGTGAGTGACGGTGATAACAATTCTGACCTGTTGCACGAGCTGAATTATGGGGCTTGCTTGCAGCTCTGGGCGAGTCTTGCAGAATTCCTGGAGAGCAACGAATCGAGGATCAGGGTTACGCAGGACCCCGTGCCCATATCTAAACATCGAATTAGATTATGTACTTCAGACTGAATACATAAGACACGTACCCAGGGACAACCTGACCGCTTTTTAACGTCTTCCAGAGGTAATCCTTGATGTTATCATGAGTTATGTTATTGCCAATCTCCCTCTGCATGGCCATCTGCCATCTCAGTACTTCCTGGTTCGCTAGACTAAAGGTGTATGATGACGTTTAAACTACACGTGCAATGACTGGAAGCGTACCCATGAAGAGGCCCAGCTAGTGCAAAGAGAGCGGCGGAGTAGGAGATATACGGGTCAGAAAGCGTTGATCCGACGAGGTCTGATCGTTCTTGTCAAAAAAAAAAAAAGGATACAGCATTGATACAGAGTACTCACGAGCAGTGTGAGCCGAAGCATTACCACCTTCATGATCACCATGCAAGGCAATATACAAACGGAGATACTCCGTCAAGTGCTCGTTTTGACCAAACCCGAGCATATTGGAGTAGTTACCTGTACGCACACTAAGTATGCCTTTGCATATGACACTAGGCAGATACTTACCAACAAGATCCAGATTTTTGTCAATCGATTCTAAAGACATCTCAGGGTGATAAACATTGCGGTAAATACGGGCCGCCAGAGCAGGGAGTTTCGCGATGAGGTTCAAACAGTCTTCAAGCGTGTACGTCCAATACTCCGGCTTCTTGATTCCACGTTCATAAGCTGCCTGGAACTCAGAATCATGATTCAAAGCTGCAACACCCATGCCCAACTGAGTCATGGGGTGGAGGGTCTTTGGTAGGCTGAATAGAGAGATGAAATAAACCAACTATGGACACAGCAGCAAGAACGTACGAGTCTATGAGTTGCGTGATGAAAGATGGGAGTTCTCCCTTTTCCGCGAGCTCAGCCGACAGTTGACGGCTTTGCTCTGGAGTGGGAACTTTGCCGGTCAAAAGAAGCCACAGCATGCTCTCAGCTGTCATTTCCTTGCCACCAGGTGCTGGGGGGAGCACCTTTTGGCAATCTGGAATGGTCAATCCATGGAAACGAATGCCCTAGA